>JAUYWI010118528.1:0-10458 GCA_034780595.1 Parotoplana pacifica
TCATTTGATCTTGCCCATTTCTTGAAACTCGCATTACCTTTGTCTTCTTTATGTTTATCTTCATGTTGAAATCCTTCGCTATCAAACTACATACCCTATATTTCGATGGGTATACCACAAATATTAGGCTAATGCTATAAATCATAATCGATAAAAATGAATACTTTTCTTGGATCATTGGACTGAAATTTTTGGTAAACACTTACAGGAAAGATTCATCAACACTAAAAATCAATAAACTCGAAAGAACAACTAAATCCGATTTACACAATTTGGGTACCTAGTAAACTACTAGTTCTAAGAATTTAAATATTAAAATATACTCATTAAACTGAATAGTGAGGAGCAGATAACTACGAGGAAAGTCTGATAATAAGAATAACAGTTTTTTTGTTAATATACTTTCTTTTTTTGGTACAATTATGACATCTCAAATTTGATTAAATTTGAGCCATTTAGTTAAGTTAGACAGTTTTGAGGTTTCAGATATTTATGCATATTTGTATTTCTTACATTTATTAACTATTGACATCGCTCGTTTTTTTAGCAAGTAAGTGCCTATATTTTATTTGACTTTAGGTGGGCTTACCTATTGACCAATCAGTTTTGGGGTTTGACCCATTACAAATTAGTACATAAATGCCTTATATGGGAAATGTTTCCTACCTATCCAGAGCGTCTACAAAAAAAGTTTCAAGAAATTCCATGTACGAATTTTTTTATTCCAGTTTCAGGTCCCCATCTCAAAAAAATATGTACCCCTAATATATCAAATGAAATAGGTTTGGGAGTTATATCTCACTCATATACCTATGTATGACTTCATAAGCTATTTTTAGACCAATCATTTCTCTTATTGGGGTACCACTTCACAAATTTTATATTTTTAGGTTCTAATGATAGCAATTGTAGGTACCTTTATTTGTTCTAAACTGTTATAAATATTATGTGCTACTGAAATGAAATAAAAACTTTGCTTTATTATTAGAAACGTTATGCAGAAGGAAAATACAATTATAAGTAGGTACCTGTATCATTTTATATTCTCGCATTTCAATAATTTTCAAATAAACTGAAATTGAAGCAATATATGATATCATAGGCTATTTTTAGAGTATTAAATGTTAAATTTATAAACTTTTTCATATACTCAATATACACAGTCCTTGATCATTTCATAAAGCTAAAAATTATTAACTTTAGTACGAGTAATACACTTATAATTGTATTTTCCTTCTGTATAACGTTTCTAATTATAGTTTTTTTAGTAGCACATAAATTTAGAACTGTTTAGTACTATTTAGGGTACAATTATTAACATTAGAACTCAAGAATATAAACTTTGTGAAGTCGTAGGTACCCCAAATGAGATATGTGTCGTCTAAAAATAACATATGGTGTTATATATGCGTTAGATATGATCCCCAAACCTATTTCATTTGATAGATTGAGTACATATTTCTATCTGTTGGTAATAAATTTTATAGCCAAAAACTGCTCAGTTTTCTTTCAAATTGACAATTTATATTTTTGAAATGGGCCCGTTCTCAATTTAAAGTGGAATAAAAAATAGACACATGGAATTTCTTGAAACTATCTGGATAGGTAGGCATTTATGTACCAATTGTTCCGGGTCTGGCTATTTTTTTAGCTAGAATGAGTATTTGCGAAGATTACTTTTGCCAAATTAGATCATTCATAATTATCCAAAATCTACACCATATTTCATGCACATTGGTTGCTCCTCCGACAGTCTATAGAGGATTAATGACATTTTGCTATTGTAATATATTTTTTTTGTGGACATTCAACAATTTAGTTTTAAATTGCTATATTTTATGCAAATACTTTTTGGAAATTTGGGATGAATTAAAGTAGTTTTCAATGCTTCTGCAGCATGTTTCAGTTTTCTCAAGTGTGTAATTTGCTTTTTCTGTATTTTATTATTTGCATGGAAAAATTTTGCCAGCAATTAATTTGATCTGTGAGATCTCTATGGGTGGCATCTGTTTATAAATGGACGCGTTTCCGTCTGTGTGTGGTTAGAAAACACACTTAGGTTTTGTCAAGGTAAAACCGAAACAAACCTACAAATGTTCTAACCAAAGACGTTATATTTATTGTATTATGTCTCTGGTTCTAACCACAGAATAGGGATCATAGAGTAATGACTCATGTAAAAATATATCAAAGTACTTAGTTTTTACATCTTAATATACATTTTAAATATAATAGATTCTCTTAAAACTAAAATTAAAATCCTTACTATCTTATATAACAAGTTTAGCATTATACTACTTTTTTATTACACCAAACTAGATAAGTAGTATATTTTTAAAAAATCCATTAAAATCTTTAATATACTTAAACGATACATAAAACCAAGATCTAATTGTGAAAATATGTTTATTAAGATACAATTATGTACAATTAGAGTAACGGGTAACACAAATGGCATACCAAAAAGTAATTTAATATTATAATTAAATGTATATGTAGGTATGTAATATTATACAAATAAATTAGAACAGAATCATGTTTAATATGTACATATAATTATTCCGAAAACAATAACAAATCTATCCATATATAGAACCATCTAATATAAAATCTTTATGAAGATCAAAAGAATTAAAGGGCACATTATTAAAAATAGAAAATCTTGGTAACTCATATAAATTAATTAAAAATTATATAAATATTGTTAGCAGTGTATAATATTAAATATAGCCAAGATTCAAAAGATATAATGGTCAGTCCAGCTGTAGTTAACCATTCTTGTACCATGCTTTGGTCTGTTCATTTTTGTAATCATACCTAATATTTTGGATACAGAAGGTAATTATACATTCTATGGAGTAGGAGGTAAAATATTATAAAATATATTAAATTTTCAACAGAAAGAAGTAACTTTTATACGTTTGTAAATGTTATACGTTTGATATATTATTGAAGAAAATGAAAGGTACCTAAATATAGTAATCATGGAATTTGAACGGTTTAAACTATTTTTCCTGTAGCTGTGATAAATTGATCACACCTTGGTCTTTCAAAATAGACCCATAAAACAAATGTCTAAACCTTAATCAAACCAAAAACAAATACCCCATGTAATGTAATTAATATATTTAAGATGCAAATTAACACAGTCCATTGTATTGAATAAGTTAATTAGGAGCCACTCAATAGAGCTTATATTAAACTGTATTATTGTTGACAAACCTTCGCAACGGTAGAACAACATACAGTACTGTGCAAATTAATTGCAACCCCAGTAAAACTTTAGATTAAAATGAGATAATTTATTTTTCAAGTAATTTATTTTAAGCATAATTACAGTACCAATAGTAAAGATATAATATAGTCTAAAAAGAGTTTTAGTGTATAAAAAAGTTTCAATATCCAGTGTAACCTCCCTAGTGCGACTGAATTTGGCGACACGATTTGGCATTGTTCTATAGGTATTTTGAATCATACTCATGATGTCAACATCATGGTGCCATATCTGCTACATTGCTGCAATAACCTCGAGGCGGGTGATGTAAGTACGCTTATGGACCCTGAATTTGAGAACCGACCAGATATTCTCAATGATATTCATGTCTGGTGAAAATGGGCCAGGGCAGGACCCGAACGCCATTCTGCTGCAAGGAGTTGATTGAACGACGGTTCAGTAAGGTCTAACGATACTAACGTGGGCGCCGGTTGAAATGCAAGGTTTTTAGGAAGCTAATAACCGACAGTTGGAACAATCCCATCATATGCAGCAATAGTCAATCAGGCATCGCTAAATTGAAGGCCGGCCTAGGTGTAAAAAATATGGAATAATCTCAGATTGCACACTGGGCACAGAAATCAATAATCAAAATCTGTACTATATATTATAGAATGAAGTAATTATGTTATAGTTACCAACTATGAACCACTTTCACTAATCAATAGCTGCAGGAATAAAATTTCTGTAAGAAAACTTAGGCTTACAAATGGCCTGGATAATCGTCTCACTGATACAAAATGTCCATAACCTTTTCTGGTTCAATATGTTTAATGACATTTCTACAATGCTTAAGAATTTGGTTTGGCACACTTGTAGCAAAGTTGAATAAATTTATCCGCTAAATATTTTTATCTGAAATATAATGTTTTTGAAATTTGTTTGGCTCTCAGGTTGGTACACAAAAATTAAACCGTGTATATGTATGTTGTACATTCAAGTGACTGTGACATATTTACCAAATATGAAACACTATTACTAAATAATAACAACAGAAATACAGTTTTGTAAAAAGACATATTTTTCACAAATTAACCAAAATTGGACGTGACCTACTTTAAAGGTCCACCACGTGGACCCCGGCTGACTTAAAAATATCTAGTTCAAAAGTTGGGGAAGAAAATTTGTGACAGATGCAGCATTAATAGAAAATATGAAAATATCTACTGTTGTTTTGACAACACTAATCACAGTTACTGGAAGCTTTGTCTTCTCTATATATTGAACAGTCTTCCATAGGATCAGTAAACTAATTTAATTACTTTTGGAGACAGTCAGTCACAATTTGAGCACTAGAAGACAGATAAAACTTGTGTAAAAGCTTGGACTTTGCAAAGAACTGTCATTAGTTTGTCAAGACTTTTTCAAAGTAACTGTTTCTTTAATTAATCTTCTTATGACTTATATTTGATATTTCAGAGGACGAAAATATTTAGTGTTTTTTGATATGATGACCTGTCTCAAAATGGGTCCTTCAATTCTAGTTACTGGTTGTCCGACACCTCAGGTAAATTTAAGTATAATATTTAAATTTAATTAGTTAATTTGAAAATGAAATAAAAATATTTCATGTTCTTTCCTTAATTATTTACCTATTATTTTGTGTTCTTGGTATTATCGATAAAAGTTATATAATTAAAGTTCTCAGTAAATAACGTACTGAAGAAGGCATCATGGAATGTTGCATTGTCAATTGAATTGTCCTTGCAAAAGAAAAATACTCTAGATCTACTATTGACAACGTCACAATGACAGAAAACCATTTCGATTACCAGCTGAGATAGAAAATCAGCTAAAGGTGAGACTCACCCAAGTACCTACTGTTTTATTCGTTCTTCAATCAACCGTGGCGATTACATTTCTTATATAAAGAATATGCATTGTTGGTATAAATTTAGTGATTCTATCATCTCAAAAGTTTATTTTAACCTGCTTATTTAACCTTTTACATTTAGAATAATAACTAGATTATGGGAAGAGCGATGGTTGGGTACACATAAAACTGGTCAAAATTCACCGCCGAGGGTCCTAAGTCCCGAACCATATTTCTTGTTATTGTTTTGCATTTTAACTATTTTATATTTTTCCTTCCTGACCGAATTGTTTTATGGATTTTGATTTTTGGATTTAGGATATACTAGATGGTACTTTCAATCACCAAGTTTGACTGGCCATCTTATCATGCTTCAGCTGGGTGTAGAACAAGATGCACATGATTACATAGTTTTGATTTGATCTTGAAAAGATGCTGCTTTTATGTTGAAGCTATTTATTTTTTACACATCTTTTGGTTGGATTATATTCATTACTAAGATGTTAGTACTGTGGAAGACTTGACAGATTTTAATTTATTAATTTTTAATTTTGTATGTTTGTTGCAGTAAAGATTTCATTCTGCATATTCATGTGAATTGGCACCAGAAAAATCACTATTAAAACTATTGGTCAGTTTCCCAAAGATGTTTAATTAAATATCTTTGGGGTTAGGTCATCTCATCAAAAAGCAATAATTGTATAAGCAAAAAAATAGGTATTCATTTTTGATACAGTATGATTTAAATAATATTTTATAGGTTTGTGTTAAAAAATGTCCTGATTACTTTTGGAGCTGGCAATCTAGTAAAGGGGAAAATGAGGATAGGGGGAAGATGATTTGCAACAATGGAAAAAATGGTTTTGCTCCAGAATATAAATCAAAGGTTAGTGAAAATATATTTTGATGTTTTATGTAGATAGGCATTATTGCTTTCAAGAATAGAATTAAATTCAATCAGCAGTTGTATTTCAAACTATGGTACCTACTTGGAAATGAATTGGTGTTCTCACAACTGAAATATTACAAAATAATTTTTGTTCACCTGCATAAACCACTACGAGACCGGTTTCGACCTCTTTGGGTCTCATAAGTTGTAAGCAGGTTTGAACTTGGATCCTCTGGCGTATAAAGCACTGAGGTACCAGTCTGGTGAATGGGTGCACAATAGAGTTATTCTTTTAATTTTATAACGTTAGTAGATTAATATAATGATGACAGCATATTCATTGCTGAGCTTCGGCCGACCCATTTGAAATGATCCTTTGTTGTAGAGTTGACTAAATCTATACTCAGTCCAGACCATTTTCTGATGTTATCAAGATACTAGGTCTTTGGTCTATCTCTTCGACGTCTGCCTTCGATTTGGCCTTGCATAATTGTTCTTGTGAGGTTGCAACCCTCTCCTCTACATTGGTGTCCATAGAAGGGTAGTTTCCTTTATGGAATGTGTCTTAACAGAAGGGGGGAGTTCTTAGCTCTCCAAAGATGCTAGCATTTGTTCTGTGCTCTCTGTAGCTAATTCTCAGAAGCCTTATCCAAAACTACATCTCTGTTGCATTGATAAGCCTTTTCTCAGCCAGGTTTAAGGTCCATCCTTCTGCACCATAGGATATGATAGACCTGATCACTTTTAACAATTTTTGGCAGTGCACGGTCCTTCCAAATGCAGGTCAATTGACAGCTAGTAAATTTAAAAACAGCCTAGATAACTCAGTGGATATGGTACTTGCTTTATACGCCAGAAGATCCAAGTTCAAACCTACCTACGACTGAAAAATCATATTTCCCGTGGATGGATTGAACGAACTGAATTCTGGTACACAGGTACATTGAAAAAAATCAGCAACATATTTTTTTAAAATTGATAAGGGGGCAAACAAGAGACCGATGACGCCATGTGGTCCAAAAATTAAAGATTGTCCGATTGACTTCGAATATGATGTGTAGGTTCACTAAGAAATAGTAACACAAACCCGTAACTATTCTTTGAAAACATTGATTATGTATCGTTTTTGGGCAAACACATCGATATTATTGGCTATAATTACTTATAAGGGGTTTTAAAATCCAAATGAGACATTCTATTTTGCTCAAATTTGATATTTAGAATTACGAATGTATTAGAAATAAAATGTGTTAGAAAATTAGATGAATATGGCTCAACACACTGGAGCAGGGCCATAAAAATGGTTATTAGTAAAAGCAAATTTCCTCGCAAATAAATGGCTCTTAAACGATTTAATAATGTAGAGTGGTTTTGGAATGGTTATATTCACTAAATTTTAATTTGAAAAAAACATCCATTTTTAATGCGTCGGCCAGATCTCGTCCCAAAAGCATTGGACACGAAATTTGGACTTTGACTAGAGCTATGAACTTTTATAGTGACACACTCATAATATAGCAGAAAATGAATAAGTATGTAAAATTTTAAGGCATTTCAATTAGTTGTTCACTTTTTATTTGCAAATTAATTTATGTTTTTTTCTTATCTAAATATATAGGATTTTCTTTCAATATAGGACCAGTTATGAAGATAAATAAATTCATTGTCTTTTTTGGATCAAAATTTTTATATCAAATTTTCATGGTGTTTATGGGATGTATCAACGCACAAATGTCTCAAAGCAATTTTGAATATACTTCCTAGAAAAAAGTTACAAATAAGTTGATTTTCATTGGATTTCAAAATTTGTTCCAAATCATAAAAATCGACACATTTAAAAACCCGGAATTTAAACTATGATGGATTTGCAATATCTGTCAAAAATTAATCAATTTGGTTATTATTTGACTTCATAATTGCAAAATTAAGTCAAATTACAATTTTTCAGGGGGCCATATGTGCGGCAATAGATTAAAATATTTTTGATGCCATGCCAGAAGATCCTCAAGAAACATTGATGTGTCAAGTCCAAAGTTCATTTAAATTATTTAACCGTTTTTGAGTTATTATAAAAAATGTTCAGGGGTACTTTTCCCCGACTTCCTCGGCCTGTATTAGGTTAACCAAATAAATCTGCACCAAATTTTATGATGCGCCATTGTCAAACTTGTTAGGGTAGCCATAGTGTAAATCATGCTGGTTTTTCTTGAAATGTGTGAAATGTAGGTTGTTTCGCCAAATCTATACCTACTTTACAAACAGTATGATGAATTTTCTATAACTTACGCCTAATTTTAATCTGACTTTTGAGTTAAATCGGACTTAGTAAAAGTTTATGGAAAGAAATTTAAAAATTACGATAGAGTGGAAACAATATTCATTGAACCAAAGAATAGTCTCAGTGAATAATAATATTGTACTTTATGTTCAGATGATATGCTACACCGGCCCCAAATAATGCCTAAATTATTCTTTAATAATATAAATTACACTATGATTTGTTTCAGAGTATTGAAAATTTGGTAAAAGATAATGACTGTGCACCTTACGTAATTAAATCAGAATCAGGTAGGCATCTAACTGTGTTATTAATTACTTTTTTGTTGCTTATCATTTT
Source organism: Parotoplana pacifica (assembly GCA_034780595.1). Taxonomy (NCBI): domain Eukaryota; kingdom Metazoa; phylum Platyhelminthes; order Proseriata; family Otoplanidae; genus Parotoplana; species Parotoplana pacifica. The sequence goes on from JAUYWI010118528.1 coordinate 8,594, forward strand.
CAAATTCAAATTAAAGTAATTTTATGACTCCACAAAATTGTAAATTTAAAAAATAGAAAGAGCAAGAAGAAACATAAGCTTTAGAATTAAATTTCCTAACTTTTTAAATGCATTTCTTTTACAGATTTGTTTGCATCAGCATAGGTATTTAGAAACATTCAGAGATACAATATTCGAAATTTTAAATTTCCTAATAAAATTTATGATCTAAAATTGAACTTTAAAAATTTACTATATGATTGAGCAAGAGTAAACAATCTAGAAATTTATTTTGGTATAAACAAATACTTTTTACTATACCTGCAATTTAGTAGAATACAAATCATTGCCAACAAATGTAGTTTTAATGAGAATAAAAATTTTAATTTTAAAACAAATTGAGTATTTCTAAACAAGGTACTTAAATTGTTTCTCAAACTTTATTATAGTTGCACATAGATGCATGCCAAAAAGTATATCGAGTATTTATAAGAATTCAAGTGGGATCAGGACGTCTATGAATGGTCCTGCTATTTTTATACTAGACAAAAACGGTAATCAAATTAACGGATCTGAAATAGTTGAAAGCGATGGGTAAGTATACATTTTTTGTATTTTTAGGCAAAATATTCTCATTTTTAAACAGCATCGTTTTATTAATTTTTAGACAAATGTCAAAATTTGCTCGTGTTGCTGAAGTGGCAAATCGAATTTTGGATGATATTATCAAATCACGATATCACATATTAGTGTAAGCTCCATTTGTTTTATTTTAAAGCTGAGATTAGAAAATGTCTATTGTATAAAGAGTTTGTAGTGAAAATCTGGAAATATTTTGCAACCAATAAGTTCCTAAAATATTTTGTTATTGCAGTTTACTATTTGTCGCCATGTTTTTATCTCTTCTGTGGGTACTTTTGTTGCGTTATTTTGCCAAAGTGATGGTCTGGGCCTCAGTTTGTATTATTATTTTGGTATTCCTAATAGGTAAGATGCTTTCAATATTTGATTTTTACAGATCCCTTTGAATTTCATTTGATCGTTCTAACCATTGACTTCTTTTCTTTAGCTACTATCTACAATTTTGTACGCTACGGTTATTTGATAAGACACCCGGAAGCACAGACTGATGGCTTTTCTACACGTAATCCAGTTGATAGCATTATGGGTTTAAAAGATGTTTGGCTGGCTTTTGGTATGAATATTAAATATTTTGCAGATACATATATCAATCACAGAATGCTCAATATGCTTGTGTACTTCTAAAGCCAAAATAATATTTTTTCAAATTTATTGATTAATTGACATTTTGGTTATAATAATTTTAACTTTTTATTTACAGTAGGTATAGATAGACAAAACTAATACTTAAAATACATAAGATTGTAGATATACCTAATTTTATTTTAGGTATTATTTCGGCAATTTTTCTGCTTATTACAATTATACTTTTGTTATTCTTAAGAAAACGGATTATGATTGCAGTTTCAATTATTGCTGAAACAAGCAAGTATGTTTTATTACTTGGTACCTACTAAATTTTCGAGGAATTTTACAGGAAAAGTACTTATTTACATAAATCAAGTAAAATGGATGTGACAATCCTAATGGGGGACATGAACGCAAAGGTGAGACAGGATAGAATGGGATTTGAATCGGTAATGGGCGAAATCAATGATAATGGCGACATGTCTCAGACAGAACCTAGTCATCGGGGGAACCCTTTTCCCCCGGAAAAAAAGTGCGTTTTTTGTATATTAAATTTCTTCCATGTTGAAATTATGTAAATCTGTGGATTTTTATCTGTATTCGTTTCTATGGCCATAGATTTTCATGCTCTATTCAAATCAATCGTTTTTATTATAATATATTTGGTTCTGTACTTC
>JAUYWI010118539.1:0-10458 GCA_034780595.1 Parotoplana pacifica
CTTTAACAATAGAGATATCCCCTGTCATAACATGATCATAAGCACTACAAATATAATTTTTAAGATCTGGATTTGTAATACAATCACATGAACCATTAGATGTAATTTTAGATAAACTAAAACCCAAAACAGGTCAGCTTATGAAATTTAGTAACGGTAGCTGCCATACATGATGACAGGGATATTCATAAGAATTCCAGTGAGTTATTTTATATTTTATTATTCAAGAAATTAAATTTAAAGTTTTAAATTTAGTGTGCAGTTACACTAGACATTCTGTAACACAAATCCATAAATAATTTTCGTAAAAATATTGACATTGATTTTTGCTCCCAAAACATCGATTTTTGCTTTAAAAATATTGATTATATACTTTTTTCCTAAACAAATTGATAACTAATGTGTTACTGAGTACCTAGCTAATGGACATACACACCCAATTTGAAGTCAATTGGACATAGAGGTACTTTCAATTTTTGCACCTGATGACGTTATTAATTTGCCCCTTAGTTCGGCCCTCATATTTTAAATTCTGCCAATAAATTTGACCTTTATCAAAACCACAGTTTTTGGACAAGATTTATCTAACGACCCAATATAATTTTGGGAAAAAACTAGTTGTGAATTGCCTCAGGTCAGGACAGGTGTTTGCTCACTGAAATTGATTTTCAAGATTAATAGAACCATGCATGTTAGACAATGTTTTTGCGCTACTTGCCCCACTGCGAATTGCAATCTTTGAACACATTGTTGGTCCAAAAATGAATAGGTACTCCAAATCAGGTTCAAACTTCCTAATTCTACAGGGTGTCCCAAAAAAATCTCTCTAATAGTGGATTTGTAACGTCAGAATGCAACATTAAATCACAAAATATACATAGAAATCCGTTTCTCCAGATCTACAGGAAGTTAATGGTGAAAAGGTGTCAGTTACTGATCGAGAAAAATGGAACGTAACTTTCTGAAGGAGAAACTGATTTGAACCTTTGTTAATTGCAGGCAACCATCAGCACATTCAATAGGTTATTACGATGTCGACCAATTAGGGTCAATCAGTATTTAATAAAAAAATCATTCTGCAAAAATTAAACGGTGAACTTTGAATGCCTTATGCGATGGAAAAACAGGAATCGTCTTGAAAACTTGATTCTCATGTGAAGTAGGGCTAATGTTACGTCTGCACCAATGCCAGGTTAAAAATTGCTGATCTATGTACAATTTTTTTTCTAAATTCATAGAGGGGAACACAAAAAACACTAAGTTTTAATTTATATAGATATTTTATATTTACAATAAATAAATATATGTTTACATAACTTTATGATAGTAGGTAATATATGTATAATAATGTGGACGATACAAGAGCCAAAAATCACACAAGGATCAAAATCTCCAAACAGATAAGTAAAAATAACAGCCAGTATATAACTTCTATAATAATGTAAAATTCAATATGCCACTATAATTATAAATTGGTACCAAGAAAAATAGTAAAATCACTACCTAGACCTATGAACGTCCTAATTTACATTATAGAGGCAAAATGAGTTTTCATCACCCACGGAATGCTTTAGGTACAAATTGCATAATGATATGTGGATCAAACGATCTCAATACTTCATTACCATAATATTCAGCAATATATTTCGATAGACAGTTTGATATGGAATTATTTTACCATATTTTATAGATACTACTCAAAACAGTTTTAATACTCCTTCCTACATAATATGATCAATTAGTAAACGACTACTCATTTAGTAGTCCCTGAGTACCAGAAGTTTATCGTCAAATGTAAACAATTTAGTCCAGTCATTGTGGTAAAATATGGTCGAATCTCAAACTAATTGCTTCGCAGGGTTTTTCAAAGGTTTTGATACCTCACAAGTGTTCTACAGGACATACTAAAAGTCCTAAAAAATCCTCCTTCTCAAAAGCACCGAAAATGGCTGTTTTACTATGTTAATTTCCTAAATTCTTTAAAAGATCGTATTTTGCAAGTTCAGACAATTAGTCTATAATATACAATATTGCCTTCTGATGAATGACATGGTCCTACGTTTACGAGAAATGGGTTTTCATAAAAGTATTTCTATGGTATTATGTCAAAATTATTTGTATTTGTATGTATATTACTTGAAAGTAGTATAGGGTTTAGATTAATTTTTTAAATGGTTCTAACATCATCACAAGGCAATACCAACAATTTTAATAGAATTGAATGAATATGAAAAATACGATTTTTTTAAAGAAATGGAAATCAACATAGAAACGACCACTTTGGATGATTTTCATAACTTTCCCCAAGACCTTTAGCATGTCATGTAGAACACTTGTGAGATATCAAAACCGTTGAAATATCCTGTGAAGCAATTAGTTTGAGGTTGATCATAGAATGAAGAATGGACTAATTATGGTTTATCGCCTAAACGTAATAAATACCATTATGAACACCATAAGATGACTAAAACAACATATTCTAATAAATTTTCAGTGTCAGCGATTGTTTTCAAACACACTTTAAATAAATTTGTTTCATAAAACCCATTACTGTGAACAATTTATCGAAAAAGCTTTACAATTATAATTAACCACAGATTGCTTTACTATGTTATATAGATTCAAAATGGAATCTCTGAAGATAAAAAAACATCAAATACAGGTCAAGAAATACCAGAAAGTTAAAGTTACTTGGAATATATAACACAGAAAAAGAGAATATTACAGAGGACAGGCCGGCGAGCAGGTGGTGCAAAAAACAACAAATATGCAACAAACACAGTATCCATTTGCAAACTACGAGTTGCCACTTTATTAAAATGAAATCGGGTTCAAAATTCTGACATCTTGCAATTCGTCAACTTCAAATTAAGAAGACAAATGTTCAACTACAAAAGACTCTTCAGACAGTCCTCATAAGAATTAACAGATTCACGCCAACAATCATCTTAAAAGGCAAATGTTTGCGATTTAAATGTATACCGGGTGTCAGAAAAGTCTTTGTGGTAAACAAGTTTATCCCTCGGATGTTTGGGCTCAAATTTGAAACACACAGGCATCCTGGAAAAACTGTTTGAATTTTGTTGGGGATAAAATCAATATGGGGGCCGGGCTAGGGGCTGATGACGTCATCAGATTAAAAAATCAAAGTTTGTTCAATTGACTTCAAGGTAGGTTGCTGTGTACGTTCCAAAAAATTATTTATGCTCGACTTTTCTAACCCCCCTAATACATTTAAACACATCTGTTTGTCAGTACTTTGTTTTATCAAATCGTTATCAGTATTTTATAAACTGTAAATACAAATATTTGTTTTTTCCCGCACCAACTCTGAATTCTTGTAATAGAAATAGAATAGGTATATGTGTATAGGAAAAAGATAAATAATAACAATACATACGTCATGGAAACATCACAAGAAAAAATAATAATACGATTTTAATAAATAATTCTATATCATGGGTAGACACAACCATAATTTTAACAATAATTAGTCCCGTTTCATAAGTCGTTGAACTACAGTACATCGTCTTCGAGTCGTAGCAAAAACTTTCATTGATTTGAAAGAAACTAGATTCAAGGGAGATATCTGATTGCCTTGCAAAGACCTTTCGAAAAACTTTTAAGTAGCATTCGGATTCGTTCAAAAACTTATGAAAACCCGGTATTTAGGCGTACTAGGTACTGAAAAATAGGCTCAATATATTGATGTACAAGGTTGTCATTTTAAAAATATGAAAGATGAAAAAGAAAGGTGGGCAAACAATGACATCTTTATAATATAATATGGATAAATTCGGATAGACAATACACAAAACTATACAAAATAATTAGTCACATTCGAAAATAATACGAGCAATTCTCAACAAAACAATACTAGCTATTATATGTATACAAACCTACCAAAAATTGACTATAGTTTTCAAAAGATAAAATACATCAGTAATAAATTAGTATGTAAGGTTATAAAGTAGTCAATTAATTCGTATTGAATATTAAATAGTGTTAGACAAATTTCCAGAAACTAGTTAACTTAATAGGTTGGGAAAAATAGCATGTGCCAATATAGCACAGCCCAATTATTTTCAGTTATCGAAGTTTTAGCTCCAGTAAGTTCAAGTAAGTTCCAGTAAGTGGAATCTTAGATATAAACAGCATGGCAATCTTTCATAAAATCACATTGTGTACTTAAATGAGAATCCAATGTAGTAGAAGTACATATAACTAGTTCTCTTCTCAACTTCATGAAGCAAATGAATGAATCAATTGATTCATGGACTTGATTGGTCTCTATGAAAGATCATAGGGGTAGATTCGGACCATATGGTTTCTAAGGTTCATGATCATAAGGTTCGAACCAGAAATATATTAAGGATCATAAGGTTCGAACTATGAATATATAAAGGATCATAAAATTCGAACTAGGAATTTATGAAGAATCATAAGGCTAGAACCAAGAGTCTATCAGGATCAGAGGAAGTAATTACATAAAAATTTCATACATGTAAATTCGAAGCGAATGGAGTGATCAATCTATGTTTCCCTACCATTTGCAGAGAAATAGGAGAAAATGCAGTTTTTTGGAGATTTATTTTTTGCAATTTGTTGCACTACCTAACTAAAATTAATTTACACATAATTTGATTCTTCTCTCAACTACTCCATTTCAAAAGTAGCGAGAGGCACACCTTTGCATTTACTTCTTCTATGATAGGAACGATGTCATTTTGGTACAAAATGTTTACTACATGACTGGAAAATCATAAACATTCACCCCGGGTCAAAAGTGTTGCCACACATATATAATGTTATTTTAAACAGCCACTGTGATAAAAAGACATGCCCAACAAAGTTAGAATTTTAACACAGCCTTCAACTAGGTCATTGGATAGTTGTGTAAAAAAATTTAAACTTTATTGGACGCATGGTTTTCTCACAGTGTAATGACTGTTAAAAAATGTGAAACTCTAGGATGCAGCGATACTTTTGACCGATGAGAGCACACAACCAACAATAGTCCAGTCATCATGACCGAAAAACGCGTCACTGATGCTCATACAATACTCTGTATCACTCCCCTGAAAATAATTCAAATCTTCCACACATCATGATGATGTCACAATAATTATGAGATATACAAAGTCACCATTATATAACATTGATAGAGAATAAAAATAAACTGTAAAATAAAATTTGGAATTATAATTTTGTTGAATCAAAGAAGTCAACCTGTTTAGTTTCGATCTTTTGTCACCATGTAAACAGATCTCAATACAATATTATGTCAGAACCAATCCATAAATGCACCAAATAGTAAAGGTATTCCATGGTTATGTCACGCGATTTCAAGGAAAAGTTTACATCTTCCGGGAGCTACGAGGGCTTTCATCGTACTCTCTGTTACCAAAGATCTGGTGGTTTTGTTGAGTAGTACACCTTCAGACAAGCACAAAATGGCACAACTGGTCCCTGTGCCTCCAGTGGTCACTCAAATCTATTTTGTCCATGCTGAATTCACTTCAAATTTACACAACAGAAGTTTAAAATTATCATAAACATATTCTGAAAGTTTTAAATTATTTGGTTAATCGAAACTATCAAAAATGTTACTTTCGATTAGACAAATGATTTGAAACTTTCAGATTATGTTTGTGCTATTTTTAGACATCTGTAGTGTAAATTGGAAGTGAATCGAAGCAATTTTATTCACCGATATTTACCCAGCTTTGGAAAAATACATTGAGTGATCTCTGGAGGCACAAAGATCACCTGGGCCACACTGTGCATGCCTCGAGGTGTACTACATAACAAACCAGCAAAACTTTTTGGGAACAGAGAGTAGAATTAAACCCCTCATCGCTTCCAGATCACAATATTAGGCTCCTCTACTGCTGAAAGTTATCAATTGAAAAATACACTAAAAATAATTGATATACGTTATGATAAAAGCCACAACATGAAAGGCCTTGAGCACCTTGTCAGACTGTATGGTCAGAACACCATAATAGATCTCATCGATCGCCACTACATATTGTATGTAGATATGTCCATAGAGTCAGAGTAGAACTCAACAAATACATAGAATTTGTTTTCCATATTTTCTTTCATAGATTTTTTTTCAGCTTATGACGCTGATAAAAACAGAGTTCTATGGTTTTAAAGAAAATTAACCAAATATTTTGATCGGTAGGTAATTGCTTACTACGTCACAAGTTTGGAATCAGAATTTTATATTTCGACTCTGGATAATATCTACGAAAAAAATATTACGTACCTAGATATTTTCAAATCTTATGTTCAGGTTTTCAGCCGCTTCAAATCTATCCTTCTATCCTAAATAAGACATAATATGAGAAATTTATTTACAAAGTTCACAAATACAAAGAGAAGAACTAGATAATTTTACTAGAGGTAAGAGACGAAAACAAGTTTAACACGAGCATCCTTTCTTGGGTTCGTCGGGTTTCAGTTGATTTCCGTGAGGTTTAATTGGAAGTGCTCCCGCCTTATCGACTGATTTCTCCACCGTGAGCATAACAAGATCTAGGAGGCTTTCTAACGCTTCTTCGACATTTTTTCCATTAGCCGCACTTGTTTCAAAATAAGGTATTCTAGAATAAAAATACGGTATATTATCAATATACTACTAAAATAGAAAATGAAGTAGTATATAATTTTTTTAAAGTAATAGACCAAAATCGGGGAAACATGGTAAAAAAAATTTTTAAATAGAACATAAATAACACATGGCATGTAAATCAGAAATAACTACAACATCTGCAATAAATATATACAGAAAATTTATGTGTAGCTAAGTAACAACTACGTCGTCAATCAGCTCATTGCGCCCCTAAAGTTGGGTGTTTTTCTTATTTGGTCTATGAATGACAGGGCATGATAGAATGGGAAGCCTGAAGTGTTACGGGCGTTACATAAGGACTTTTATACATTCTTCTTCTTCTAATGATGGCGTGAATCGATGCGTGCGCGTGCCGCTCCTTGGGAGAGCGATCCTGGACAGTAACCTCACGACAGCTTTATGGATGACATCTGTGTTGGAAAATCAGTCAAAATCTAAATCTATCCATAGTGTGTTCTGCCGAATTAGTTATAAGGCAGGTTCAATTCTATGGCATCCACTTTCTCCATCCTTCTCAGTTTGCTGCCCGGTCCTTCAATTCTCTATAGGTGTTTGGCTTGAATTCTTCTAACATCCCTTTTGTTGGTTTTCCTCTTCCACGTTTCCCTAGAAATCGACCTTCCAGAATTGTTTTGACCATTCCTTCTCCATAATGAATTAATTGTCATTTTGACAGTTATTAACACTTTTTCTGAACATTGATAAATTTTCTGTAAAAATCTTCTTTTTAAAATAAATTTGAACTATAGTTATCCTATATGAAAAAAAACACAGCTCAATTAGACTTATTTCTTTTTGAGCTATGGGCTGTAGTCCACTATATCAATATGTCACTTAACCATCAATTTCAATACCAACGTTAAAGCCAACATTTGATAGATGACATGGAAGCATGCCTCATTTAAGCTAAGCCTGTAGGTATGTTTTCACTTATTACCTCAAGCAGGCATGCTATATTCCATCATATGCGATTTATATGTCACATATTACTCAAATTTTTCACACCACAATCAAATTGAAATTACAGCCATTGCCAAAATGTTAAAAAATCTTCCATAATTTCAGTAGAAATATTTCTAAACGTTTTGACAACAGGTAGTGCCATTCATTCTTTTAAGCTAATGGAACAAAAGATTTATTTTGTACAGAACCATTGACTATTAGCTGATAGCCATTAAATTAAAAGCTCTACAAAAATGACCCATATCCTCAGAGATTTAGAAGTTGATCTATATTTTTATTTTGACTATTGGATATAGGTTTACTTAGCAGTGGGTGATTTAACGTTCTCTTTATCACATGGAACTGATCATTTATATTTGCTATACAATGAACTATCTGTTGTGGATGGTGTTTGCAAGACTTTTGCAGTTCTCCTTTATTGGGGTCTTAATGCTGAGTGTGCGACTTCGGCTTTCGTCTCATTGGCGGCGTTCTGGCAAGTTGTTCTTGGTAGAAAGGTAAGACATAAAATATAGGTAGGTATAATTTGTTTTTTGTCTAAAATTTGATACTTTGAAACCATATTAAACATCAATTTAACAAATAAGATACACTTTTTATAAATGGAATTTTCTTATAATGAGTATTCAGCTATCTAACTACCTATGTACTTCTTGAAAGCTAATAATTTTCTTGATTTATGTCATGCCAGCTTATGTATTTAAATTTCATTTTATAGATTATTTGGGGAACATTTGACTTCATTTTATTATCAGTATGCTTTGGAATTCCTTTGCTTTTAAGCTTAATTGCTTTGGCTCTCGGATGGCTTGGTTTTGGTGGGGTTTGGTGAGTATGTAGGTATATGTATTCCTAATAAGTAAATAAATAGCATACAAGAGTTATTTTAAAAAAATACTAGTTGAAAATTTTGTATAGTGAGCCTATAACAATTTTACACATTACCTACATTTTATTGAAAAGAAATAAGGAATAATTAATTTAGTGGTTAGAAACTGTTCTAGATATAAAAAATCTTTACTTTCAAGAAGCAAAAAAAGTGTCTCAACGATAATATTTTCAAGGGTAGTTTTATTTCTTATTCACCGTTTTCTTTTGAGATATTTATTGAGGAATTTTTATTCTGGTATTCTTGAACATCCCTGCTTGTAGTAGGCCTCTGCATAGTATCTACAACCCCCCCCCAAAAAAAATGTCTGCAGGACTGAACGTTTGCACTTCAGCATTAATAGCAACACAACTAAGAACTCTGCTCACGCCAGAAACTAATTAACCCTATTGATGGTGCCGTGTATTTGATAAAAGTAAAAACTCCACTCGGGCCAAAAACTAACCCCCCCAATGATTGATAAAAGAAGAAATGCCTATATCCTGTCCTTAATGCATTTTTTCTCAGCGATGTATTGGGCTACTGTTATTAGTGTTTGACTCAAAATTGATCTTTTTTAGTACGTACATGTGAACCAAATTTTACCAAACTATTTCAAACTACATTTTTAGTTTAAAAACATTAAAAGTTAAAACTGAATTCTTTTAGGTGTGGCATTAGTATGACACTTCCTCAGCAAACATTTTTACTTGTTCAAACTCTGTATACTGGAGTCGTTCCATGGCTGGCTTGCATAATTTCTACAGTGACCTATGCTAGCATTGCTGTCAAGGTTATTCAATCGAATAAACGTGTGAATAAATTACGTAGTAAAGCTCCATCAAGCTCAACAAATAATGGTTCAAATGACGCACAAATTACACGATTTATTGTTTTCATATTGGCTCTATTCATTCAATGGCTGCCGCTGTCTATTCAACTACTTTGGGAAATATTTCAATATGGCGGAACTCCGTTTTTTATTCAAATATTGACAGTAACTCTTAGCAATCTTGGCGGTGTTATTAATGCTATACTCATGAGCTTTGTTAGAATTATAAAAATGATTAAAGAGAACAGATTAGCGGCTATGCCTGATAGCAGAAGTTAATATTACACGAAATTTAAATCATGAACATTTAAAAATCTTATATTTAACATAATTATTTATAGGAAATAATAGTCCTCTATGTAACTTTTTGTGTTAGCTTAGCATGAAATAAAACTATATTCACAGAAACTAGTTGCTTATCGTTTTTTTATAAACAGAATGGTGGATATAAAATTGCAAAGGGCCTACACAATTTGACCAATACATATTTATTAGATGAAATGATTTCACAGATCAATTAAACATAAATTAAAAATTAACTATAATGCAAAATAATTAAACTAATTAAGTTATAAGATTAAAGAATTGATTGGAATCAGAAAGTGAAACAATTAGGCTTGTGATGACAAATGCAATGCCCATTAGTAAACTCACGTGACCATAGAAAATGATGTTAGTAGTGGAGCTGGTCACAAAATGTAGAATGAAATCTTTACCGGAGCAAACAAACATACAAAATTAAAAAATAATAACTTAAAATCTGTCAAGTGTTCGACAGTACTAAAATCATAAAAATGAATATAATCCAACCAAAAGATGTGCAAAAATATATGGCTTCAACATAAAAACAGCATCTTTTCAAGATCAAATCAAAACTACGTAATCATGTGTATCTTGTTTTACACCCAAGCTGAAGCATGATAAGATGATCGGTCAAGCTTGGTGATTGAAAGTACTATCTAGTTTATCTAAAATCCAAAATTCCAAATCCATGAAACAGTCCAGTCAGAAATTAAAAATGTAAAATGGTTAAAATGCAAAACAATAACAAGAAATATGATGTGGGACTTAGGACCCTCAGCGGTGAGTTTTGACCAGTTTTATGTGTACACAACCGTCACTCTTCCCATAATCTAGTTATTATTCAAAATGTAA
>JAUYWI010118550.1:0-10457 GCA_034780595.1 Parotoplana pacifica
AGAGTAATATTTTGTATAAGTAGTAATAATAAATATTCATAAATTTTTTTTCCTATGATGCGTGACTTTGTGGACACGCTGTATATTTACTGTATTTGGACAAAGATAATTTAGAGGTAAAATGGACCATCACTCTTCAAAGGGCATATACGGGGTGAGTCAGAAGTCTGGACACCAACAGTACATGTATTCATAGCAGTGTGAAATCGAGACATAATCTATGCACGATTGCATACTCTGAATGTATTCTCATTTGACCATGGAAACAGTCAATAAAAATCGAGAATCACTTACATAGATGAGAGAATTGATATTTATACGACATAAGTACCATTGAATGGCCCTCACGGTCTCCCGAACTAACTCCTTGTGATCATTGGCTGTAGCCCTACTTTGGGACAAGATCTGTCCTGTTTTTTGCTCCCCAACATCAGTGCCTTGGGCCACCGAATCGAAGAAAAGTTCCAACAAATTCCACAAGACAGAGTTCGGAAAAGCATTCGCAATTTCCATTTTTTAAATCCTGGACTCGCCCATGGTCAGTTAGAAGATCCTCCTTTTTCTTGAAATCATCGATCCGGAACTGAAAACTCTCCGTCAGTTCACTATTTCAGCCCCAGCCACAGTTTCTTTTCAATTTATCTAAACTTTTAAAACTTTCGAAAGCACTCTAGTAGGTACAACAATTGGTTCTTATTAAACTTGAGATGCTTTAAATAAATTTGATAGTTCTACATAGAGCTATTTCAAATGTTTATGTCACAATGCCGTCACGTGACTTTAGGGGGTCAGACCTCTAACATTTTTACAACAAACATTCTGCAAATTATTCCATGCAAATCGATAAATTTGTTTTCGAGCCCTAGTGGGGAGGGGTCTAGAACACGACCGGAGAAGACAATGTGATGGTTTTAAATATATTCTATTCATTTCGTATCTATCTATAGTATTCTGGCATCGACTTTCTCCATCCTTCTCGGTTTGCTGCCCGGTCATTCAATTCTCTATTCGTATATTTTCTGGATAAAACAATTTTGGATAGATTCTTTTTTATATTTGATTCGCGCCAGACTCCAACAGTACATATAATTTATTCTGTAAAATTACGTAAATTTTGTAATATTCATAAAATTTTATCCTGGATACCTAAGCTATTCCTAATAAATGGGATATTGTTTTTACAATTCAGCTAAGATTCAACCACGTTTCCAACCCACGGATGGAAGCTCAGCTTTGCAATTTGACATTTCTGACCCAACAGAATCCAGTGCTAATAATCACCATATTAAAACAAATGGCAGAAAAATGTTTCAAATATTTCAAAAGAAATGTTCTAAAAAGACGATTCTATGGATCATATGGTTGCTGATGGTAGGCGGTGTATTGTATGGTCTTGGATCGACCGTTTTGGAGTTGATTAAACAGTACAACGGCATTCCTGTGGCTGCAACGATTGCTGAGCGTAGCAAACCCTTTCTCTGGCCAGATGTCACGATATGTAGCTCTGTCAGATATGATACAGACAGGGTAGAAAATTTGATATCTAAACCCTACGGTAATTTTTTAAAATATTTTTTTAATCTGTTTGCTCTCATCAATCTTGGTTAATATTTCATCTGTTAAAAAAATATAACGTAAAAATCTATGTGAGCATATCAAAGCAAAGATATTTTATAGCTGACTAAGAACCGTTTGCGATTTAATAATAAATAGAACCGGAAAGCAAAGTTAATGGCCATGGTGTACTGCTCTGTTAGAGATAACCAAAATGGTACCAATCATAAAATGGTGCGTGTATGGTGTTAGCCGATATCATAAAGGGCCTAGAATATAAAATATTGGAGAACCATAAGTTGCTTCTCACACTAGCACCACATTTTAAGGTATTAATATATCATAATTAAACCTGACTGTTGAAAGTGCCAATGTATTTGGTTAATCAATTCAGCTCCATTTCCAACCATAGATAGGCCGACTCGTTCAAGCATAATCTGAAATCCTGAAGCTTGAAACAAGATTAAAATCAATTTTATTCAATGTCATTTTCTAATCATAATTTATGTATTTTTATTAAAGTGGCAGCCGAAGACAAGGAAGAAGCCTCCAGATATCGATTGAAATGGCAATATTATCGAGCGCTATTATTAGAATTTATTGGCACAAATGACACCGAGACGATCTCTTACGTTGAATCGTTTATAACTACTCATATCAATCAAGAAAATGACACTTTCACTAAACGTCCATTTGAGGTTATTCTTAAATGTTCGTTCAAAGGAAAGGAATGCTCTTACAACAACTTTACAGTCCATCGTCATCCCTACCAACCCAATTGCTTCACCTTTAGACCACACAACCGTTCTGCAGGCGAACCAGGTCAAAGTAATGGATTAAAGCTGATGTTGAATAATGGAGTGAATAACAAGGTCTATAAGAAGGACACCGAGTTTATAGATGACTTTGGAGGATTCTTTGTATCTGTTCATCCTGCTAATACACTTCCTGACATAAAAGATAATATGATCAGCGTTCCTGGCGGCTCACATTTAGATATCAAAATAACCTCCCAACGCCATTTGTCTATCGATCGACCAGGGTATCCCTGTATTATGAAACAAACATCAAAACATGTCGGCTTTGACAACTATGCCTCATCCAAAGTGGATTGCATTGAAGAACGTATTCAAATGCATATGATTGCTCACTGTGGATGTCAGAATCCTGAGCACTACAGAATCAGTGACCCCAAGAATCGGAGCAATGTTCCACCGAGCTGTCTGCATATTGCAACTGAGGTATTCAAAGCTGCGACCAAATTGACAAATATCAAGGATTTTTTCGATAGCCAGGAATCCCTTAAAACTCAGAAAAACCTCTCAGATCTAACATTGATGAACAGTAAAGAAATGAAGACATTGTATGATCGATTTCTTTGTTTCTATCATGTTTCAAAAAATATTCATCCTTTGACCAATCCCACATGTGCAACATATTGCAAAGACACGGTTTACTCAATGACAGCTGCAGTAGCCGTCAAGTGGCCTGGTACTCATATCACCTATAGAATCTTATCGATGATAATGTCCCGTATGATTTCGATGGGTTTAAATGCAGGACAATCACAGCCCACCATCGATAACCTGTTGCCATATTATCAGTCCCAAATTCACAAAATGAGATTTGCTTTGATCAATATCTATGCCGCTGATTTCAAAATTTCATCGATTGTGGAAGAGGAGATCTATGGAACGACAAATCTGTTGAGCGATATCGGTGGCAATATGGGCCTCTGGGTCGGAGCGAGTGTCTTGTCGGCGTACAAGTTAATCGAAGGGATTCTGTTTTTGGTAACAAAATGCAAAGACTATAAGAAAACTGGCTCGGTAAATTAAATTGGTGGCTGTCGAAGCGGACTTTCAAGAACAAAAGTTGAAGTCCAATAGTATTCGAGTAACAATAATTACTTTTTAAATGGAGACCAAGTAAAGTGTTTCGTACATTTTTATCTTTTCCCAGTTTCTAACAACTTTTTCAGAACTTGACGTTTTTCTTTGCAGCACAATTTTCGTATTAGCAAATTGCACAACTTTCAGTTTGAATTGTATTGTGTACATCAGCCTTCGTAATGAATTCATTTTCAGTTTGAAATAGTTTGATGATTGTCAAAGGGTAAAAACAATAAAATGAACTTCTCTGCCTATCATTGAAAATTAAACGGAATAAAGGATTTAAATTCACCGAACATATTTCGATGGTATTACTTAATAAATGCCAACATCGAAATAAAATTATTTAGATAGAATTTGTAAGTTGCACAAAAGAAATGGCCAGGACATTTTTTTCTGAAAATGTTCTTTTTCGTCTATTCGTATGCACCAATTGCAAAGTTCATCTGTTTTATGCTTTGATATGAAATATACGAACATTTTGTATTGCTCAGGCCGTGATTGTGCCTAGCTGATGAGGCCCAACAAGGCCGAAACAGCTGTCCTGGGATAGCATTTGCGAGTAGTATGAATAAGTAGTATATTTTTATCAAAGCATAACTGTTTTTTATTATTACTCCAATGGCAAACATCGAACATTTACATACAGTACTTATCAATTCATTTGACAAAAAAACTGATTGTATACAAACACGTCTTTGAATTGTTCTATAATATTTAATTTCTCTTTTATTAACAACAATTTGGTAGACAAGCTTTCACATCTCTTTATCAGACAACTTAAATAACCAGTCAACAATGTTTTTTTAATAGTAAATCATAGTAAATTATTTTTCTACCAGACCTAGACTCAAGTTACAAAATATGATAGATATGGCTGCGTTTGTTTAGTAAGTTGTCTATATTGATTGATATTCGCTTTTTGAAAATTAAATGTTCTTTATATTCTTTTGGTATTTTTATTAACTTGTTGGTACCATGGAAAGAAAATACTTTTATAACACCTATAACTACCTGTACCTCATTGTTAACACTAAAAGCGAGTGGGTCGATATGTAGGCGACTAAATTGTTAAATACCCATTTGTTAACCAAAAATAGAGGTGCAGGAGCGACTTAAATGCGAGCAATGTTTACTCATAGGAGGAGAAATAACTCAAGAAGTGCGATTCGTAGACGATCGAGTAATGATAGCAAACCTTGTAGACAGCTGAAATTGTAAAGCGAAGGATTTCAACGTGAAGATAAACATAAAGAAGACAAAGGTAATGCGAGTTTCAAGAAATGGGCATGATCAAATGAACATTACACTTAATAATCAACAAGTTGAACAAGTCAAAACCTTCAAATACCTTGGAGCAATTATAAAATCGGATGGAAAGTGGAGAAACGAAATCCGCCCAAGAATTGCAATGGCCAAAACGGCATTTATAAGAATCAAGAGAATTATTAACAAAAACATTACGACTAGAAACTAAGAAGAAAATCGTGAAGATAAATATATGGAGTATAGCACTATATGGAGTGGAAACCAGGACATTGCATGAAAAAGATAAGAAGAAAATTGAAGCACTATAAATGTGGATTTGGAGAAGAATACAACAGATACCATGGAAAGACATGAAGACAAATCAAGAAGTACTCCAACAAATCAAAAAAACGCAGCATGTTGGAAACAATAATTAGAAGAAAGAAGAATTGGATTGGACATATAATACGTGCTCAAAGCAATTCTGGAAGGTCGTTTTCTAGGGAAACGTGGAAGAGGAAAACCAAGAAAGGGGATGCTAAAAGAATTCAAATCAAACACCTATAGAGAATTGAAGGACCGGCAGCTAACCGAGAAGGATGGAGAAAGTGGATGCCATAGAATTGACCTGCCTAATAACTGATTCGACAGAACACACACCTTTAGCAGCATATAATTGAATTACGAAGAATATTAAACTTTTAGTTTTAAAAATGAATTAATTCATGTACTAAAATACCTATACATAGTGACTTAATAATATTATTTAGATTCATTTTTCTTCTTCTTCAGGTGCCATGTCCTGTGTGTGTATACATTGTCGATCATAGTCTTCCAGCCATCACGAATAGCAGTGGTGTGAAACATTTATGTTGTATCCACCTTTAGTTCTTCTGCTATTGATTGGAGAAGCATCTTCCTTTGTCTTCCTCTGCTTTTCATGCCATTGATCTTCCCGGTCATAATTAGATGTTCTACTTTCTCATCTGCTTGCGTTTCGATAGCTCTTTTGGATAGAATTTTCAGCATAATAATAGTGTTTCTCATTTCTTTGTTTTTTAAGAAGCTGCACTGAACAGGATTGATTTGTGGACTGATATGCTTCCCTGCTCACATCATTAGGATTCAGAGAAGGATTGTAGTAATTTGGTTTATTGTAATAATAGTACTGTGTAACTCACAATCAATTGCACTTGATTTCATTGGGAGAGTTATGAAGATAGATTTGCAGAGGTCTTCTGAGATTTCCCCACTTTCATAAATTTCATTTAACAGCTCTGTAAGTTAACCGACTCTTCAAAAGCTAGTATTGAGCTCTATCACAATCTCATCTGGTCCTGTGGATTTGTTGAATTTCATTTTACAGAGAGCATCTTTTGCTTCAGATATCAAAATGTGTGGTCTTCTTATATTTCTTTCAATTCTGGTTTGTCACCCCTCGTCGAATCTTTGAAACGATCTGTGATATATTCTGCCCAACGCAATCTCCATTATTAGTTCATCATTAGTTTCTGTTTAATAACTTTATCATCTTCTAAGATTAGAAATCTGTTACGAAATACTAACTTATGTTTTATATCAGCAATTGTTCAAGGATTTGTGTAATCAGTTGTCTCTTGATGTTCAGCTTTTTTTAGTTTTCCTATTGTTATTCTCTTCATTCAGGAAACTGGATTGTTATCGCTGTTGCACTCTGCTCCTGGATAAACACATCATTGAGTGACTGAGTTTCTAAAGTTTCTGTTGATGGTGATATAATCTATATGGTTCCTGGTATCTGGTATCTGGGCTTCTCCAAGTAGCAATTCTACTCAAAACCAAGTGTTTGTGATAATTTGATTGTTAACTTTGTACCATTCTGTCTACGTTTCTCCTCTTTCATTACTTTGACCTAAACCATGTTCCCAACCTTATCTTCATCTCTACCCTTACTAACCTTTGCGCTCAGACTTCTCATGGTGCGACTTGCAGTTGTTTTTGGCTTTGTGTAAATCTTCATAAATGTTTCTGTTGTAGGGGCGTACACATGAATTATTGATAAAGTAAATGGTTTCCCTTTCATTTTCTGTAAAAATGATCCTGTTGGATATGGCCAATTCGCCAATAACACTTTTGCTGTTTCGTTATCTAATAGAACACCCACGGCTCTTTAGTGCGTTGTACCTCCAGAATAGATCAACTTCATCTTGTCACTGTTGATGCTTCCTGCATTCGTCCATCTTACTTTGCTAATATTGATGTTGATCCTCTTCATTTCTTTGTTGACATTCTTGAAGCAGTGTTCTAACATTCCATGGGCCGGCGTGTAGTTTGCTGACGATCTGGTGTTCCCCACCGCACAGAACTGTCCCTACCGAGCGAAGATCTAATGGAATTATCATACATATATCCAACCGCCGCTTCACGCTGTTGTTCGATATGACTATTGTTTTCCATCATGATTTCTAGGCACTATACAACAATGGTTTGCCGTAGTCTTCAGTCGTATAAGCTGAAGAAATCAACATTTCTCTTTTCCAAAGTTTATTTGCCTTCCATTGACTTCAGAGGTAGCCATGCCAACATGTAAATGCCACAATAAAATTCTTTTTTCGGGTATTTTAACATTTGTTTTGAGCGCGCTAACCATATTTTGGCCATTTTGGCCAATTCTATCTATAAATGGTAACATTGAATGACAGTTAATATTTGTTGTCAGTTTATTTTGCTTTTGTTGTTTTTTGTAATTTTTTAAAATAAGTAATGGTTTTGTTCAGTCGTCTAAGTTTTGTATAATATAAGTCCTAGAAAGATTTTTATATTTCTACACTCCGTTACACACCACAATTAAACATTATTCTTCAATATCAAACACATTAGTTTTATCTCTACAAAAAATTTAATTGATAGACATTTAAAGAGATCCGGAATAAAAAACACAAATTTGTATTTGTTAGGTATTGAATTCATGAGAGTTAAATTTAAATTAATTTCAGTATGTCAATCTACCCCCATTAAAAATAGATAAGCTTATAAGACAATACCTACATGGAAAATTTATGGCAATCAATTTAGCTATTGTATAAAAAACATTTTTATGGAAGAGTGTCAGTATTAATGAGTTGAAAATACTTAAACTATCTAAATCTAATAAGTACAGAGGAAAATAAATATACATTAACGATATGTAGTGTGGGTGCCTATCTCACCACATTTTTAGAACATATTTCAAATAACTCTACGGATTAAGAATGAGCTAATCAAACATGTCTACCAAAAGACTGGAGGCTAATACTAAATTTCTAATTGAAAGTTTTCCTAGTAGAGGCAAACAGTGTTTGAATAAAGGGCCACCATATCAAACAGTTCTTAGGTAAATTTTTTATCAAATATAAGCCTATCCGCTCTTTCAAGAATCGTGTTTAATATTCAGTAAATTTATTTTTAACTGTAGTTCTATTAGCTATCTTGGAAATTGAAAATGGTAGCAACCTAATAATACAGTTTATAAATTCTGTGGTCATCTTTTGAGTATTTATGACCAGTAGGAAAGACGTGGACAGAAATATTTGAACATTTGGTGGCTTGGCATAATCTTTTGTTTATTGTATAACAATATCCACTTACTAATCTTTTCAAAAACTATATTGCCTAATATTCCTAGTATGTGAACAAAATAGCAATTGCTCGTTCCACGCTGATTATTTTACAGCACGGTCATTCTTTGAACTATTATTCATATTTATCTTTACTTATTCAAACATTATGCAAAAAATTTTTTTTTAATATGTAATTATTTTAACTTTGTTCTTATTCTGATAGACCAAAAAAAAAGATTATTTAAAGTTGTTTTCAATTATAATACTTATCTGCGCATTGATTGCTAGATGCCTTGGGGGAGAGAGTGTGGTGAACGTGTCTTATTACATGAAGTAGGTACATCTTAGAAGTTTGTTTGCATTTGATAACTAGCGGTTTCCATAGCAACGTTTCTGAGAACAAAAGAAATACAATTATTGATTATTAGTGGTCATTTTCCATTTATATGCTAAATGTGGGCGTGGCACACATCAAAAATTAGTTGCAGTGAGATAGGAGCTGGTATTGTACATAGGTACAAACCAGTGTTACAAAGTTTTATAGTTTTACCATCTTTTTACTTACAAAGTAAGACTTTGAATAGCATTGTTTGGCAAAATCCTCTTTTTGTTTTTCTGCCATCCAGATTCAATCGAACTTGAACGTTTGTCGTCATTAAGCCTAACACCACTGCTTTTACACACGCCTTCAAATCGCTACTGCAAGATATAAGTACTGTTCGCACCTCAATAAAATCATGTGGTATTTGTGAATAAATACTTATAGTGTGATATAAATATGGTTTGAAAACATAACAAATGGCATAAGCATTGCATATCTTACATTTGTTAGAACAATGTTCTGGAAATTGTTAGTTACTGAAGGCTAAATCTATTGTTCTATGTACATTTAAAAAATGCAGATCATAGAAATTTAGGAAATATAGATAAACAAATAAATTTAAACTAATTTGTAGTATTATATTGTATTAAGTATTAATACCTCAGTGTTGAAAAGTTTGTTCATTTGATGCAGCTAAAATAAATAATTGGCAATTAAAATTTAATGCTATAATATGTACCAACATTTCTGACAATGATTTATTTAAAAAAAACAGAAAAACAATAAATACCTAACTGAATAATAAATAAATGCATTGACAAATAATTAATTTAGAAGATTGTCATAATTCAACAATCAAATGCAATTTAATATTTAATAAGCATATGAAAATCTAGAAAGATGTGGGTGCCTGCTTTAGTTACAAGGGAGATTGGAGATGGAGCTTTAACACAATCTGAAAGTATAAATATGTGTATCTTCAACTGTTGTTAGGAGTGAATTTCTACTCAGATAATTCATTTTGAATATTTCTCAATCATTTCTAGTACAGAAAATTGTCCCACATATACTACTTTAATTTCTATCTTCAGTCAAATGACTATTTGTTTCAATATATGTTGGTTCATTATTCAAAGTATGGTTTAAATGTTCTAAGCAATTATATCATATTTACAAAATTATATTTATTCAGTTGTGTTATCACATACAAATATAATAACACACTAACATTAATGATTACTTTGAGTTTGATCAATAAAACCTATAACTGGTTTCTTTCTTTGGTTTACCTCATTGACTGTGCTTTGCAAAGCTTTGGAAGTATCCATAGAATCATTTTTTCCAATTTACTCAATGCTCTCTTGCCTTCTGTAAAGAATCTATTAAATATAAGCAAACTGTCAGTTAAATTCCTTCTCCACGTATTATATGTCCAATCAAATTCTTCTTTCTTCTGATTATTGTTTCCAACATGCTGCGGTTTTCTTTGATTTGTTGGAGTACTTCTGATTTGTCTTCATGTTTTCCATGTTATCAGTTGCATTCTTCTCCAAATCCACATTTCTAGTGCTTCAACTTTCTTCTTGTCTTTTTCTTGCAATGTCCCGGTTTCCGCTCCATATAGTGCTATACTCCATACAATTGTCTTTACGATTTTCTTCTTAGTTTCTGGTCGTAATGATTTTGTTAGTACTTCTCTTCTTCTTATAAATGCCGTTTTGGCCATTGCAATCCTTGCGGGGATTTGGTTACTGCACCTTCCATCCATGTTATAATTTCTCCAAGTTATTTGAAGGTTTTGACTTGTTCAACTTGTTGATTGTTAAGTGTAATGTTCATTTGATCCTGCCCATTTCTTGAAAC
>JAUYWI010118561.1:0-10457 GCA_034780595.1 Parotoplana pacifica
GAAGATTGAGTGAGTTTTTGTGATAGGATGTGAATATTTACTGTATCAAAAGCTTTTGTAAGGTCTAGAGTTGTAGTTAGTATTCTGTAAGGTGGTGTGGTTTGGTTGAAGCCAGCAGCTATGTCGTGGGATAGGTTTTGTAGGGCTATTGTAGTTGAGTGGTTTGGCTTGAATCCATGTTGATTTGGTGGGGTTGGCATATATTTTTGGAGAAAAGATAGGATCAGTTTTTCAATAGTTTTGGCAATGGGTGAAAGGAGTGAGATAGGTCTGTATGATGTGCTGAGTGTTGGGTCTTTATTTGGTTTGAGTATGGGAATTGTGATGGCATTTTTCCATATTTGTGGTATGCAGTTGGTTGTAATAGATTTGTTAGTGATAAATAAAGTTGCTAGAGGTCCAATGTGTGTTAGATGAATCATGGATATAATGTCTGGACCAAGAGAGGGTGAGTTGTTTGATGGCAGATGTTAACATTTCATTGGTGAACAGAGGAATGTTTTGATTGGTTAATTTATTGATATATTTTTTGTGTGTCGGTTAACTGCATGATTTTAGTTTTTGAACCTATCACACATAGAGGACCAATTCTTGATCTTATGGACACCAATTAATTAATAGACTTTAAATAGTACAAGTTTTACTCGTAATAGTAAAAATTGAAATTTCGGATTGCCAAATTATAATGCGTTTTAAATTAAATAAAAATGAGAAATATATAATTATAGGAACAACTATTCTATAAATTAAAAAAAACTTGTTAAATCAGTTTGTTATAAAATCTGTCAATTATTGTAACATATTCTTAACAGTGCTCGGTAAGTTTCGCTGATTCTATAATGATGATAGTAATTTCTACTTAATATCGCAGTTCATTTTGCCAAACTATTAAATATTTCTTAGTAAAATTTCTACTGGACACATAGGCAGACAACTGACACAAACATTTGTACATTATCTCCTTAGTTGCTGAACATACGTATATAACATTACTGAAATATTATTAATTGTTGAAACAATGGCGTCAGTATTGATTGCCATCATGAAAGACATAGTAATCAGTTGAGTTTCACTTTCCTTCTATTTATTCCTGATTTTGTATGATATGTACTTTTTTTATGTGCGATGCTAAATCCAATTAGCATTACCTGTTAGCGACTTAGGGAATTATTTAGGTTGACTTGTAAAAGGTTTTCTAAGTATACAATTTAGTGGTTAATATTGTACATATAATAATAGCCATATTATAATATGTATAGTATACTACAGTCCAAAAGGTCAAGAAGTGGGTTCAGTCAAAGCCTAAATTAGGTTAATAATTTTTGAGTATTTAGCTCTTGGCAGAATTATTAAATTCGACTGAATTAAAACTGTCATAATAAAAATGTAAAAATAGTATTCTGATATGTCTAGATTTGTTCGGTGTTTATCAAAATGTCTTATGTCTCTGGAATCTGTCTGTTAGTTAGCCTTCTCGACAAGAGGTATCTACAACTGATTCAGATAATTATTATCACTTATATGTACCTGTTTGATATTGAATAAATGTGACGGTTTTACTCATAGAGCAATAGATAGATTCCTACTCTGGTTTACTCTTGTTTTTGTTGAGGAAGATTTGGTTTACTTTGACATAATAAGAATATAGGAGAAAATGTAATATCCCATTAGGTAGTGTATTGTTTTGTTCAACATAATTCTGATGAACTTTTATGGATTAGAAATACACACTAGTTTATTTTACTAAAACTGAAATCTACTTGGTATTTAGAACAATGGTGTTGTTGAATTTTGAGTTTTATTTGCTTTAAAACTTTTCCCCAAGTAACCTCATCAATGTTTAAACACAAGAATTCTCTTCTGGAATCGATGATTACTTATAATGATTGCCCAACTAGTTGGCTGGTCCCTGTAGTGCCACCACCAACTATGCTTAACTCGATTTTTACATGCCTCAATTGTTTTCTTTTTGCGCTTTGCTAATTTTTTGAAACTAACATTCCAGTAGTTTCTGATATATCGTAGAATGAGTGTGCGAAATTTACATCGATAGAATAATTAGTGTGGATAGGCAGCAATATCAATTTATCGGCTACTGAAGTATAATTTTAATTATTAACTTTGCTTTCTATTGAATAAAATAGAGAAAAAAGTGTTCCAGATATTATCACTTACAAAAAAACAGAATCATTTTACTTAAGATAGACATTTAATTTTTATGTGATAACACTATCTAGAAATGTTAATCTGTTGCAGAAATATTAAATTATGTTTCTTAACTCGAAATGCATATAAAGTATCTGTGATTTAAAATGAGATTAAAAATAAATAGATATCGATGGTTACCTTTCTCTCTATTTTCTGATAAATAAATTTTAATAACTAAGTAAAAAATGTCATACGATTTGAATTAACATGACCATTTTAGTATTCAAGTGTGATCTTATAATATTGAGAAAAGGTTACATACTATTTTTAAGGTTAGGTTGTTCCCTCTCTTAATTGATTTCGTTTTGCATTCATTATTTGTTATTTTATATAGATATTATTTTTCCCTCGATATTAATAGAAAATGTAACTCTTAGCGCTGTTGTTTTAGCGCAGGCCGGTATATTGTTTGTATTTCTAGTCTCAGATTCATTCATCTACTGTATGTAGATTCGTAGAATAACACATACATAGATACATAACAAGTTGATGAAATGAATCATGGTGAAGGTTATAAAGAAAACATTTTTAATTATACATATATGTATATTTATACTGATTCAATTCTTATATTAAATTTAAAACATCTTTTATTTTTCTTAATATACAAAAAAAACATTTCTTTACTGAAAGTGTATGTAGCATATTATTGTAGTAATGAAAAATAAAACTATCCAGTAGCTAATAATGTTATGCTGCATTTATAGTAAAGTAGAGGTTGTTTTTTACATTAGAGTGTAACATATATTTTACTGTATGATTACATCTCTAATATATTCTCTGACTTAAAAAATTAAAACATTTTTTGTATATATTTATTTTCCAACTCTGATTCCTTAAGTCTGAACAGCGAGAACTAATTAATTCCAAGTATACAGAATTAGGTTCTACTTTGATTTACACCTCAATCTAAGAGGATCTAAGTAATTAACTTCAGTATCGATTTGTAAATAACCTAGATCTGTTTTTACATAAAATTATATACATCGAGTGGCTCAGTCCTTGCTCGAACTGTTAGAGGTTTGAATTAAGAGGCAAGTACATCTACATTGTTTATTATCGAGCAAGGAATTGCAGAAATTTGAACTATTTTAAGCCTAAATAATATTTCCCCTACTAATCAACTAATTATTCTATCGCTCTTTACCTATTGTAAATGTATCCACTTAAAAAGGTTGGCTTGCTATTTGTTGTTACACAAAATTACACTTAAAATTTTACAATACACATAATTATTTAAAATTTTAAAAAGTGTATCTATTTTTTTATATTTCTATAGATGTTTTAAATCATTTTTTGAAAACAATGTTTTTCTTTATGTCTTGTACCCTTAAAATATATATAAACATTTTGTATTAGTTTGCTATGATGTGACTCATCTGGGTGGCCTTAGTTACAATATTTTTTTAATGTAGGTATTTTTTACTCCCCTTATTTTGTGTGAAAAGGTTTTGTAAGTTCGCATACTTTTTCATCTCAAAATGTGTCGTGGTTAAAATATGAACTGTAGTCATTAGCTGATAGAAATTAAAATGGTTAACTTTTTGCTTTACAACATTTTTCAATTGTTCTAATGAAGTTTGAGTGTGAAATGTAGTTAATTACTCGATTTTATTGAAATCAATACAATCAAACAACTTTTACAAATAGTGAACCATTTCTAGAAGGAATGATAAGTGTACCGCGGTTATCATGTAATAATCAAACCAAGAGACGAGACTGTGTCGCTTTGTTTTAACAGATTGAATGATCAAAAACAGGGCTTGTTATTCATTCTCATTTTTGTTCTATAACAATATTGCCATCATTCTGATCGTCAGGTTTTTACAATATACATTTAGGTGAACAAGGACTTCTTTGAATGATTAGAGGTACTCGTTAGACCTTTGGAATTCTCTGGTCTGCCTGTCCGTATAGGTAGTGATGTGATCGAGACGATGATTTCTTTTTTATAGAAATATGAATAGGGAGGCCCCTTGAGAACTGTTTAGGTTTTTGACAACGCTTGACTTTTGAGACAGAATGTTCACATATAGTGCTTGTTTATTTGGCATAGTAACCAGTAGCTACTAGAATTTATTGCTACCTGTCTGTCCAGTTTATTATGTGTATCATTGGTTACACGTCAGTTGAACAACTAGTGAGTCTGAATTCCGAGTCTATAGTCACATAATGAGGAAAGGTAAAAATCGGTTATTCGAATGGGACAAACTAGTAACAGGAGCAAGCAGCAGGCCTAGCGAGAGATAAGAATATATTTTTCATGATCTTGCTTCCTCCTCGTGTAATAGTGGATCCTGTTGTGTTTCGGTTAATTCATCCGTTTTCCAACTTTATATGATTTCATTTCGGAAATGTAGTGAGTGTATGTATGGGTGTACTGCAGTATTTATAAGCATAGCTGCCTAAAATATAATTATCATTGGAAATACAAAAAAGAGAACACCGCAGTTTTATGGGCATTTTAGATAAATGATATACATTATATAGATTACTGTTATACATACATCTACATATATTCAAGTTTTCTTACCTGCTTACTGATTTATGATCGTAGAGATTTTATTGTTTTGGAAATGCATGAGTAGAGCTGTTGATATTGCGCTTTTCATTTTGTATAATGAATGAGAGAGAGAGACAAAGTTTTAATTATATTTTGTTTGCCAGTTCGCTACGAGTACATTGATTGATCATTTATTATAGGTTTCTTATCTCTTAAGCACCATGATTTATCTAACTGTTTACGTTAATATTGTTTGTCTTGCTGAGTCCCATAAGAGTATTCTAGATGATCATAGGTCACATTTTGGGGATATTATAGGAAATCAAACCAACTATGAAATGGTTTCAAATTCTGCTGCAGTTGGAACTTGTTTTTGAGATCATAAATGACAAGAATTAAAATGCTTGTTGTGCGTGTGTGTTTCTGAAATCTATATTTAAATATCATTGCATCAATTCTTAGAATTTATGAAAATATTTGTCTTTGATATTTGTGTTTGGCATGGTAAATATAGCAGTTCCTGTTTCCAGTTTAACATGTTTGTTATTTCTAAAAGGCAATAAAAAAATTTCTAATCTATAGTGAAATTATTTTATGAATATTTTTTGGATATTGAAATGACTAATAAAATGTACCGTTTGTGTTAGAAAATATCAATAAAATATTGTAGTTACCTATAGTTTTACTTTTAACTTCCTCCCTACAGTAGTTATCGACCAACATAAAATGAATTATCTGACAAAAGGTTAAAAAATCTAACCGTTCAAATATGAACTCGCCACAAGGTACCAGAGAAAAGACAGGTAGGTACTACAGACGACAAGAATCATTGTATTGTAAACGTTGTATTATCAAGTAGAGTCCCGGTCAATGATTAGCATAATTGAAAAAAACCTTTTCCAGCAAATTTAGTATTTATTCTTTAAATCATAAATGTATATACGTAAATATATTATGTATAATGAAATGTCATAAATATGCTACCAAAGTGTCCAGAGGTGTTAAAATTGTACAAATACTAATGCTTGGTGTGTTGACCATTGGCATCCAATATCACTTGGATTCACCTTGACATCGATTCTTCCAAAGCTATGCAATAGTCAGTTAGGATTTCTTGCACCCAAACTTGTTTATTTTTTCTTTGAGATTGGACAGTGATGTTGGCTGCAGATGAGCAACCTTTTGTTTCATTACACGCCAACAGTTTTCGATTACGTTGGGGTCAGGGGTCCTGGCCAAGGGCTAAATAATGTGTAGCTATTGTTGCGAAGCCACTGCTTTAGCCGATGGCTGAGGACTTTCGATGAGTGAGCAGGTACTCCACCTAACACGCAGTGCACCTTTGAATTGGAATCCAAACGGACAATTTGTCCTGTAGCAGAGGCAAATAAGTAGCAGCAGTCACAGACGAACAAAATTTGTGTCGTTTTCAAATTGTTTTACGGTTGACTCATCGGCAAATAAAACCTTGACACAGTCATCTGCAGTCCATGTCCTATAAGTTTGACAATAGCAGATGATCACACACATTTTTTGACTTATGTAGTTCAGGTTTTTTAACAAACCTGTATGCTTTCAAACCAACGTTTATTTGTAAACGACGTTGAATAGTTCGCCTCCCACTTGAATTTCATTAGACAATTGGGATTTAATAAATGTTGAAATAGCAGTGGGATGGGAAGCAGCTATTCGTCGTATGAGCTTATCAGTCAGAGGTGTTGTTGCACGTGCCCTGCAGGTGCTTTTCTGTCTGTGAATGGCGTGCTAAGCACCGTTGAACAACATTGATTACATTGAGCTTCTTCCCAAACCCTTTCTGTGTAAGCCCTTCATCTCTTACAATTACCATTTGGGCGACGATATTTGGTCATTATTAAATGGCAATGATAGGCGAATTCAACAACGATGTGAACATTGAATACAAAGTAGTGCCTTATTATATCACATTAAAAGCTGTCAGAAACGGAAAGAAACCTGATTGGTTAAAGTATGTTTGTGACAAAGTTTTGAGCAGAAAACTAAGAAAAATGGTTATTTTAAAAAATATGCTAAATCATGGACCGGGACTGTATATAAAAATGTATTTACTGGAAGGGAATCATGAGTTTAGAGTTCAGTGTCTAATTTGAAGTATTTAATAGTGAACAATATAACAATAAAATTTTTATTTTAAGAAAGTGAGTGTTTTGACATTTTTATAATAACATGGCATAGTGGCAAGAATTTTATTTGTATAAAGTTTTAAATAATAATTATTTGGTTGTCCTTATTCAAGCAACTTATATTTTATTCTAATCAATTGCCGTTTTCCGGTAAATACTTTAGGCTGCTTAAGGAAATAATATTGACTTCCAAACTTTCCTAGTTCTCATTAAGCCACCGCCAAACAGCTCGCTTACCATTTGGTTAATTGCTGAAATGAATGGCTAAGCTGAAATCATAAAATTCTATTTGTATTTATTAAATTTTTAAAATATTTGTTTAAAAAACCTAAACATATAAAAATGTTGTCATTTCATAACTCATTTA
The DNA here is from genome assembly GCA_034780595.1 of Parotoplana pacifica. NCBI lineage: Eukaryota > Metazoa > Platyhelminthes > Proseriata > Otoplanidae > Parotoplana > Parotoplana pacifica. The sequence goes on from JAUYWI010118561.1 coordinate 7,241, forward strand.
AGTGTTTCGTGATTTTTTTGATTAATTGTTTCGTGCTAAAAATTAATGTTCATTTTATCAGTTAATTTTACCTGGGAAATAATTTCTTTCTGTTTAATATAATCATTTTAAAAATAAAATGGTCTTTTGTTCAACGGTGATAGTTATCGTTTAATTATCTGTGTATGTATTGCCTTAATGTAATTTGTGTAAAATTAACAGAATTTACTATCTCATAATAATATTTTGAAAGAAAGGAATTAAAAACACACTTTATATTTTATGATTTGCATATTCTTCTTTTTTTACTTCTATCTGAATCGTATTAAGTTTGGCAAAACAAAAATCAATTGTTTTTTGTCATTGTGTATTTATCGTTTAAAAAACAATATTATCTTTTATTGTTTTGTATTTCTAGTTTGGTAGATTTTCCATTTTAATGCTTCTGTTTAGTTTTAAATATATGCCTATAGGTATTTCTCCTAGGAAAATAACATCTAAAATGGTTGTTATTTTTGTTGTATCAATGTTGAAATATAACTATAACTAATCTAGGTTTCTTATTCTAATTAAATGAATAAAGTATCGATGATTTGCCGTCTTTTGTTTGGTCAAAAAATTGTACATATTTGGTTGAAGGACATTTTGCAGAATTTTATCATAATTAATTAGTCAAAGACGATGCCGCTAATTAAATTTGTACATCTAGCTTGCTTCTATATTTTAGTTGTGTTTTTTTTGTATTTAAATTGTCTAAGTGAAAAGAGAAACATTATAATTGTTTTCCAGTCGGCTATAATTTCCGTTCAACAAAGAAAACCTAATAGTTTAGTTGATTTTCTAATAATTATTACAAAATCAACTTTAATTATAATAATCGACAGGTGTCCCTACTACACTAATTATATACATTGTGATAACGATAAAGCACATTTAAAAATCCAACTACATTTTATTTACTATATGTATACGACGTGCTTGTTTTGTGTTTTACTAAGAAGGTTTTGTTTGACACTGAATGAATATTTGATCAATACCAGAAGATTTCTTACTTAGGTCGATGCACATATTATGTACTAACAATTTCAAATTTACACAGTGGGCCCATAGATGAATATTAGATTAAATTAAAAATATGCATACATATAATCAGGATTTATTTGTTAGTAGGAACATTGTGAATGTTGTTTCTTGTACGTTCAGAATAGGTATGTTCTGCTGAGGGAACTTAAATCAATTCTGAAAAGACTCTTCTTTGAAGAGCGAAATATTCCATTATATTGATGTAGGAAAGTCATGGATGTTGTTAGTTGGGCAGTGATACAAGTGGCGAAGAAAGTTATAATATAGAATACGATCAACTGACGAAGAACAAAATATTGATAAATAATTATTGTTTACAATGTATTAAAAAAACTCTAAACTATTGACACCTTTGACACGGGATAAGGTTTAGATACCTTATTTAAAATTACACAATTTATAATTAAATATAGTCGGTAATGGCTATTTCATGTTTTTTTTTCTATTTGTTTGTATTTTCCCGGTGTTTTTTTTCTTGTTTTATTACAGGTGGACATTCTTGCATTGCCTAGTTGTAGTAGGTATCTATAAATTTTGTATTGAAAATTAACCATTAGACTGAATAAGGTAGTTGATATCAGTGCAGAATACGGGTTAAACATCAACGCGGATAAAACCTTCTGCATGGTCATGAGCAGAACAAAAGAGGAAGGATGCAAGTTACAAACAGGGAGCAAAGATATTAAAGAAGTCGCAAGTTTCAATTACCTCAGAAGTTATTTCCATAACTGATATTAGGTGCGAGTTTGAGATCAGAAGAATTGGCTTGGCTAAGAGCACGTTCTGGAAGTTGGATTACATCTTGCGAGGTCGCAATACTCCTATCTCTCTTAAACGACGTCTGCTAAACTGTTACGTTATATCGATTCTGACATATGGAAGTGAGACTTGGGCAATGACCAAATCACATATCGGCCGTTTGCAAGCTGCAGAAATGTGGTTTCTCAGGCGCATGCTCCGGGTGCCACATGCTGCACATGAGAAAGTATTTTACAAAGGACAGGAACAAAAGATCACACTGATTCATATTATAGGAACAAGACAAGCAGATTTTTTCGGAGATGTTATGAGAAAAGAAGTCTGAAGCAGTGGATTCATTCAGAAAAGAGAGATGTCGAGGTGATAAGGATGACTATGGAGAGAAATGTTTGGCGAACCATGATCTCCAACGTTTGGATCGATCAGGGAACCTGGTGATGATGATTATGGGAATACCTAATAATTTATTTAAAAATGGCTAATAAAAATATAAGTGCCTTTTAGCCTCCCCCCTCTAAAAAAACTACCAAGAAATGTCAATCCCCTATGACCTGTACTGACCCCGCACCGGTTTTATCCATAGAGTTAAAAACAGAACATTTCTACCTAACCTATAATTATAATATATTTAAAAACAGTGAAATACCTTTACTATCAGGGCTGTAGAACGACCACGGCATCTACGGCAATCAACGTACCAATACTATCAAAACGCGCCTATTTTTAGCTGCTGAATTCTTTTTTATGAGAACCAATGATGATCCACAAACTAAATATACCCATGTGCGCCACCGGGATTTATAAAGGGGAGGTCGTTTTTCGATGTAGGCGCCATAATATTATGCCACTTTTAACAATTATTTAAAAAAAATATAGATCAAAAATAGCAATTAATAAAATAATAACAATGTTGTAGGTAATGCATATGTCATTTCTTAGAAGTATGAGTTTACTTCTGATAATAGGCGCCTAGTTACTTTTAGGGGTATGCAATTATACTTTTTATAAAGGCGCCATCAACCTCGGTAGTTGTATAAAACGAGATCCTGGAACTACGTCTCACACAGTTTTATAGCCATAAGATTTCTCCGGCTTTCTGTGGGTCATTTTTGAGATCTATTCAAATATTCAATAAAAAGTAAGCATGTTTGCTCGAAAGTGAGACAAATAAATGACTCAGAATACAAGGAATTGAATTAAAATTCAAACATTTTCTGGGGGAGTATACCCGGACCTTTTCCATTTTTAATTATGACTACATTACTTCAATATCTTATTCATTTTTATATGTTGAATAAATCTTTACTGCAGCAAACATTAAAGTAAGAAATAAAAATAATAAATAATATCAGTCAAGCCTTCGACAGTACTAACATCATAGAAATGAATGTAATCC
>JAUYWI010118572.1:0-10457 GCA_034780595.1 Parotoplana pacifica
ACATGTGGTGAGGAGAGAGGTGTGGACTATGGGGGTAGAAGAGTTAGAAAGATGGCGGTGGGGAAGAGGAGGTGTGGAAGAGCCAAAAAGAAATGGGAAGACTGCATTCGTGAAGATATGGAGCAGGTGGGAGTCCGAGAGGAGGACGCAATGGACCGAAAGAAGTGGAGGAGAATGATCTGCACCGGCGACCCCAGCTCAATGTGGGAAAAGCCAGAAGAAGTTTCTACAACCGAATAAATATGAAATCCAATGACGTGAAATTGTGTATCTTGCTTCTGTTATCCTGATGTAAATCTAAGATACCTAGGACCTACATGATGATCTCTCAAAATACCTTAAATTATTCATTCTTCTTCACCTCTCTTTAAAAAACGTTCAACTATTTCGCAAAACCAATTTTGTAGGTCCCATATATTTGTGGGTGTTTCAGTACTTTTAAAATGTTCATTTAATGTAAACTTTCCCCCCAAAAATGATCTTGATAATCATGTACTATCGTAATATTAAGCATTCGAAGTGGGTTTTGTTATTTCCTAAGTAATTACTAGAAAGCAATTAAGCAGGCAGCATGTAGCATAGAGGGCAAGTCACAATCTCGCGAGGTCACCAACCGACGTATCTGATCTCGAGACGTTTATCCACAACTTATTTGTTTTATAAAGAGACTTATTTGGTCTCTAATATCTGGCACACGTTAGATAGATAGTTAGTTAACTTCTCTTCATATTTTGGATCGCAAACTCGTACCACCTATACGCATGTATAATTTGACTCGCGACTATCTTTTAATCGATTTTTTTGTTCGTTTTATTCACTTTGTTTTTGTGCTAAGTCATCAATCTAACCTCGCTCAATGTACGTGTCTCTTTCGGTCCGCCAATCAGTTTTGTTTGTCTAGTCCTAGGTTGTTTTTTTGTCATTTTCCGGCAGGGGAATGGTCTGGTTTTAAAGAAAATCTCATCCATTTTTTGCTGTACGACGTTTGGTGCTTTGAATTTGAATTGACTTATACGCTATATTACGGATTTTGGTGTGTGACGGGCAAAACCCCGAATAATTAACTTCTTGTAGCTCGCAAGTCAATTGCAATCGAAAGTTTGGAGATAATTGGGATCTCAACTTCCCATCTGTAAGGCGGATATGACTTGGGCATAATTACAAGAAGCGAGATGGCAATAATTGTTGTAGAGCTGCGTTCTCATAAATAATTTCAAATTGGTGTTGATATGTCTTCTATAATGTATGTAGATTGGTAGATTATTTAGAATAATAATAACATTGGTATTATAGTTTACAATTAATTTTCATTATAATTACCAATATATAATATGCAGTTGTTCATTGGAAAATATTGTATTTATTTAGTGGCATTTGAATTATTATTGACCAGCCTTTCTTAGTAAAATCTGCGATTCAAATGACTACCTACCTACATCGATTTATCAGGGCCGGGTCCAGGCTAATGAGCAGAATGTGTCCACTCATCAAGACAAAAATGGTACTCCTAAAAATAATGAAGCTTTTTCAGACGGTAAAAAAGGTTATCTCAGCTGGTGCCTGCAGAAAACCTTATGTGATGGTTTATCAAAAAGGTATTTATTTCATGAAATACCGTTTTGATAAACCCCTTTTTTCGATTTAAAGTACGTTTATGAAAAACATTTTGAATTTATATTTCACATTTTATAGCAGTGTAGTAGGTCGTTGGGTTCCCCTTTTGTCTCCACTTGTTATTAATGCTGCCAGCACTGTGAGAATGATTGCAGGGTATTTAAAATGGGAGTTAAACCTTGGTACAATGGTTTAGCTTAACCCAGGGGTATTGCCTTATGGCAGGTGGACCACAGCTTCAAATAAACTTAGCTATTGAATGCGTCTTAAATATATTCTTTAAACTAAAATTATTAACCACATTGTCTATTAATCTATTGATTAACTATTAATTCATTGGATTCATCTGATTCTTTAGGTATAACACTATGATTTTTTAAACAAAAACCAAGATATTAATATACTACTTTTATTTAAATACCTTTTCTTTTCTTAAAATCATTTCTTCAGAGAAACCTTTTTTGCAGTCGTTTAATCCTTTAGAATTTGAAAAACATTTTTGCCAAATTTAAACTGCCTTTTTAAAAAAAAACATTTCGGCTGGAAAACTCTTTTTGTCTGAAAAACCGTTATTTTTTCTGAGAACGTGGCAGCAAAATTAGTGTAACTGATTTCTACCGAATATTGTTATGATTATCTCTTTAATTTTGAAATTATTTAATTTAACCAGAAAAATAGACTTTAGATAATACATTTTCAAATTACAAATACAAATTGAAGCATGTTACTTTTCCAACTTGGATTTCCCCTTTCACTGTTGGATTTTAACGATCTGAAGGCCAACAAAAAATATGAATTTGGGTGCTAATAGGATCCGAGGGAAAATGTTTAACATTATAGATTCTGAATCATTTGTTTGTATTTTTTTTCAAGAAAGATATTCTCATAAAATTAAAATTTACGTTACCGAAACTTAGAGATAATATGAAAATGAATAAGAAAACTGAAGTTGATGTACCAAACATCGATAAAAATGGGGGTTTGGGGTCTTTCAATTCCCCAGAAATCTTTTGAAATTTAGATTTTTTTGGCATTTTGTCAGAATATCTAATCCTTCTTTCATTTTCAAAGCCGCAAATATCTACTTTTACAAATGGTGGGGGCGCCTCCTACCCCATTACGTGGTAACGGCCTTGTTCTGTTCTGGTATTTAATCTCCCATGTACGACGTCCACGTCATGATATAGAGTTCATTGTTGTGACATTTTGCCACAGCAACTTTACCAGTTTGCGTGTAGTAGTAATAATGAGACGTAAATGCAGTTTGACTTCTAGTAGGGATGTCTCACACTCTTTTGTTATACACATAGTTTGTTTTCAGTATCCGTTACCTTCAGCCATCCTTCCAAGTGGAGAAGACAGAGGGAAAGTTGAATGGAGTCAGAACAAGAGAGAGATGAGACGAATGTCAATTTGGTGAATGCATCTCCATCCCGCATGTTTTCCTGACACCCAAGACTGAATGAGAATCCCTCTGCAACTTGACACAGACTTGTCGGTGACTGCGCATTCTATACTGGAGACAAATGTCAGTTGGATGTTTCCCTTGGCTTTGTTTGTTTGTTCGTAGGCCAACAACACCATAGTAACACACCCTTCCTTCTTCCTCCTTCTTCATCTCCATCCAAGCCGACACGGCTGCTGTTGAAGGAGAAGATGATATAGCGCACACAGCCAATCATACGGCCAGCCTGATCACATCTTGAAGAAACAACAGCAGACAATATGCTACAAGAGAACAACAACAACAACAATAATAACAACAACAAGAAAAACTATCCCATCATTTATTAGAACGTTGCTTCTCATATCCAGTCAGACTCCGTGTGTTTTATTTATATATTTATCCGTTTCGTATTTGGTGAGGATCTTACCTACTTAAACAGTTTACCCAACACACTCTGCACTGCACTGCACTGCTTCTGCAAGAAAGAAAACCGTTCTTTCTACTTCTTCCAGAGTCCTCGCTCAGGCTATTCCACACGCCGCCCGCGGGATAGCACCACCAAGTCCTACTCACACTGTCTCATTCTTTCTCTCAGCGGCCTGTGACTGCACGTCAACGGCGGCGGATATCTTCAACCTCCTTCGTCTTTTCTTGGGGATTTGTCTAAGAAGTATTTCTTACGTGTGCGATAGGACGAATCGGCCCAGATACAAAATTGTTTTTGCGCAGTAGACAATCTTATTTTATCTGTAAGTTAATTTAGCTGCTTAATTTTTTATAGATCTTTGTACCTACTAACTGCTTATCCTTGACCATAGAGTAATAAATAATTATTCTGTGATCCTGAGAATATTTGAAACTCTATGGTTATAACTAACTTCTTATCCTTGAGCATAGAGTAATAAATGATTATTCTGTGATCCTGAGAATATTTGAAACTCTGTGGTTAACTAACTTCTTAACCTTGAGCATAGAGTAATAAATAAATTATTCTGTGATCCTGAGAATATTTTAACTCTATGGTTAACTAACTGCTTATCCTGAGCATAGAGTAATAAATGATTATTCTGTGATCCTGAGAATATTTGAAACTCTGGTTAACTAACTGCTTATCCTGAGCATAGAGTAATAAATGATTATTCTGTGATCTTGATAATATTTGTAACTCTATGGTTAACTATATTAGAAAACAAAATCTGTTGAATGCCGGTTCAATTTTGTGCCATAATAGATCTTGTTTTCCTATGTGTAATTATATTTGGTATGAAAAGAGCTTTGCATTGCTATGTTGAGGTCAGAATTATCAACATCTTCAGTTGGTTGTATCAAATAGTTGCTTCTGATGTCCATAGGTACTTTAGAGAAAAGGACACGTAGTGGTTCGTATTTTTCTTTTGAAATGAGTATATAGTTTGTCAATTTGATAGTTTAACCCTATAGAACTAACAAGGGCGGGGTCAGTTTGACCCATCAGTTAGAAAATACAAATTCAAATGTGAAAATCTAAAAAATGCCACCATATTTATGTGACTGATGGTATAAAATTAAGTAAAAATACATAAATGTGACTTCAAGTGTTACAATTTAGATTGTTTTTATTCGTATAGGTGTCCGCTTGTGTGTTATTACACTTTGGAACAGCTAGTTGCATCAATTGCATTTGGAACTCCACAAAAATGTATTGTGCCTTTAACTTTCAATCAAATTTTCCACTTAACACAGCCGCTTGGTTCATTGAAGGAAGTTTTTTTACTGGGTAGAAAATTCTATGGCGATTTTTATGCACTCACTAAATAGCCATTTAAATTTGTATCGTCGGCCTTGTTAACCTGACCGTTAACTTAGTAGTACTCTGTGGGGTGGGGGGGGAGGTGACCATGAAATTGTAAGCTTTTTTGTAACAAATTGTTTAAAACCTTCTCATCTCTTAGTTAGTTGTTGATTTAGAGTTGCATTGTTTAAGTGAAATTTTAATCATTCCAAAATTATCGGAAGTTATTTTATTGTTTGTTGTTCAGTTAATTATTAAAATCTATTTGTGATCCTCTCATACATCTGTTTAGTTTGATGGGGCTTCTTAATTTGAAAATGCCTTCATGAATATTAATTCGGTTTTAATGCATTTCCTAACCAGAAAAAAATTTAATTAAAAATCTCCCCTTCTATTCAGAATTATATTACTGGTAGGCATAAAATTTAAGAAGAAATTATAAATTAATTTTATTACTACTCTGCCAGTCCACATAATAAAAAGACTGTGCTATGATTATAGTTTTGAGATTGATTAAAAATTCAATACTTTCAAGTCACAAATGCTTACTAGGCCTACAATCAAAAACTGAATTGAAAACAAGCAGTGGAATCTGTATGGTTCTGTGGGTTATATTAGGCATTTAGCAGAAACTTTTCAAAAATCATCCCTTTATTATGTATTACCTACGCAGCCTGCATGTGAATAATACAAATAAACAAAACTGAGCTTTAACGACCCGCATAAATATATTATTTTCACTAAACTGCCAAAAAGTAATAGCTCGACATTCTTATCCTCAGTCGAGTCTTTTTCACTTGACCGTCTTCTTTATTATAGTGAAGGTAGTACCATCACTTATTCATGATCAGCTTTTGAGATTTTATAGTTAGGAAGGACACGGCGGGTGTTTCTTGTCTCAGAGGTTCATTGATTTCATCACAGGCATCGTATTAATCACCCGTTTGGTACACTTATCTCACATAGCATCTATCTCACATGATACCCATCTCACATAATACCCATCTCACAAAATCTGGGACGAAATGGGTGCTAGCCTAAAAAAGCATTCCGAAATGAGCTCTTGCTGAAAAGAAATGGTCTGCCTTTTGGTTTTTATCTCGTTGAAAATGTCTACTATTCAACAAAAACGTTGCATAATAACGCATACACCAAGCATATGTGGCACAAATGTTTAGGTTAAATATTGTTAAAGAATATGGCGAAACAATATAATAATAAATGATTGTACCTTTTTTTTATCAATTTCTCTTGTTTTTTTTAAATTGTATTAAGTGAGCTGTTACTATCCCCTGAGATAAGAATTCTATAAAACCTCTTTGACTGGGAGAAAGTTGGTTTGGTCCCTCCGGATAAATTTATTATAATCCACAATCTAAATATAATTAGATACGTATATAGATCACCAACTTATCTAATTGAGATGAGGATAATATGATTATCGTACACCCTATTCAAGAATTATTAACGTTTACGATGAAAACACGTCAAAGCAAGCCAGTTTCACCTTGAAGACCCGGGGAGGAAGGCATGGGCTGTTTAGATGACGACTGTGGATGATTTGGGGTTTGCAGACAAACAGCCAGTGCTTTCTCTGATGAAATATTAATACAATTAGCATAAAAAACACAGAACACGATAATTACAAAACTTCAACTCCTCCATGACTGCTTTGCTGCCAAGCGGTTAAGACACATGAAACTTTAATGAGCTCTCTTAAAATTAATCAGACTAATGATATTCTTGCTTTCTTTACCCAGTTTGCCACAGAGCGCTCTCTCTCTCTCTCTTCCTTCACTCACAGGGTTGTGCTTGGGGAGGGGACATTGTTGGAGGCCCTCGTTGGATTGTGGGGTTGGTTAATTGCCGAATTTATCGTTAGCTTGGTGTATCTCTGTGTGTTTGTGTGTTATTTTAGAGCAGGCATGACTTGAGTGAGAAGGTATAAAATCTAATAGATCTATCCCTTGACTTGACTTGAAGTCCTTAGAGATTTGTTTTATTGTGAAAATCTACTACTAGATAAGGAGATAATTATTGGGCTGTTTAGTCTCTAACTAATCTTTTTGTTGATTATGCCAGAAAAATAATTTGATTTATGAAATAGAAACGATAGAAAACAATAAAGATTTCAACAAGTTGCGCTCAATTATTCATGAAATTAGGGCCTCGTTCTGTTTTGATTGTTGCTTCTGGTTTGGGTTTCTTTCTTTGTGTTGATGTGTTGTTTAGTCTCTCAGAAAACTATTAGTGTTATTGCCTTGCTGGTTTTTTCTATCAATGCACAGCTATTAACCTTTGATGAAATATAATTTATAAACATTATCACTTATAATAGAGAATAAAAATGTTTTAACGTTTTGCTAACTTACGTAGGTATTAGTAGTCTTCAAATTGAATCAGGTTATGGAGCATTGGATGCACACCTCTCTATATTAGTTAGCAATCATTTTTCGTCGTATATGGGTAGGTACCATATGGAGGCATTTGTCCAAAATCCTTATGTTGTCCAAAATCCGATAAAAATCCTCTTTGCTCTTATTAGATAGTTTGATAGCCGAGAAGGTTGTATAGTCATGATGCTGCCTTCCAGAGGTTTGATGCTTATTATCTGTGAACGGTTTTTTGTTGTTGCTGTGGTGGTGGTCACTCAAAATGGGTCACTTAATAATGTTGAAAATGATAAATGTTGCTTTGATTTACTTGTAACTTACTACACTCTATAGATGTTTAGATGTAGGTAAATATTTTCTATAAGTTTCAAATTATTTCGTTAATCGAAGCTATTATGACAGTTTTGCTAGTTTTAATTTGGATATTATTTATAGATTTATATTTTTAGGACATAAAACACATATCAAAAAACGGTTGGCTTTGATTAACCAAATAATTCGAAACTTTCAGAAAATGTTTATTACATTTTTAGACATCTGTAGCGACTTGTTTTCTCCGCTATTTTTCAGCAGACCACAGAATTTATAAGTCATAAGCCATAAAAATGTTAGATGTAATAAACTCTTTCGACACTTGGACTATTAGTCTATTGTCTGAAAATTCGTTCAATTCCCCCTCCACACACCATCACCACTGGCTCTTTAGAACTAGTATTTAAATTGCATTAAAGTAATGTTAAATTTTATCAAAAGATAATTGTGTCTCTAATACACGAAGAAGATTATCAGCATTATTATAATATTTAACAACTTTTTCCAAACATTCTCTTCCGGGTGAGGTGGTAGGTATTAGACTGACGGGTACAGCACAGTTATGTGCAGTACAATTTATACCATGCACAAGGTAATTATCTTCATATTTGGAGTAGGGGGGGGGGGTTCTCTCCAAGGTTCAATAACACATGTCTTTCACTGGATTCCGTGTTTATAAAGACACTCGCTTATCGCTCTAATTGTCTTCAAGCTCAGCCCAACACCAACAATTAGCTCGATAAGACAAACACCATCCCCATGTTTTGCAGATAAGCTTACATTCTTTCTTTTTTTTACTTATTAAAAGCCAGGGGAGTGGATAGCTATTCTATCTTTGACGTCGTGTTCTGCCGGTAGCCTTCATAATACGAACCCGAGATGTTTAACCATATTTGTCCAAAATGTTGACATATTTATAGAAATGTTCTAATTCCTCGAATTATCTAATTTTATGTTTTGTACCAAAGCGATTAACTCCGAAAAAATTGAACTGATAATGGCTCTCTCTGATGATGATGAAATTCTTTTTGGCTTTGTTGTGCTGGAAATCTTATAACCATTTAAGTGTTTTATCTCTAATAGGTCTCCAGCAAGAAATAAATTCACTTGTTGAGCGTTTATACAGTTTGGTTGACTAAATATTATTAGAAAAGTATTTTGTTAGATACGATTCTTGCGGCGATAGACCATTGTGTATCAGAGAGGACCAGATGGACCATTAACCTTCACGAGATCCAGTTATCTGTTAAACACATTACAAGATAGGACGCCTTATTTTCAAAAATGGTCACTTGTGTTACATCACCACTCATTTGTTAGAACACAATAATATTAATTTAACAAATGACTTAAGTACAATTATTTAATAAATGGCTGTGTCTCACTTTCCACCCAGAATAAGACTCGTTTGCAGAAAACTTCTGTGGGTCCTATTCTAAATCTCCCCCCCCCCTAAAATAGAATGTCCAGAGCAATAAAAGAAAGTAATTTCACAGGTTCCTCAAGATTAATGTCAAATAGAATTTCATAAATTTGACATCCATATTTTACAATAGAGATGGGAAGGCAACATTTATGAAAATACGGTTTTTGGGACATTTATTTTACCCCAAAATTTGTACCAGATATTTGAGACGTACAGACCAACCCTCTAACGAGATGCTCACAATTTCATTCGTTTTCCAACTTGATTTATTTCAAAAATGATCTGTGGAACCTCTGATTTTACTTCATCAATGGTCCAGATCTTTTACACAAATTGTATGCTTTAGGAAACTATTGAATAAGTAAAAAAAAGTAATTAAAGACCAGATTTATTTGCTCAACTAAATTCTGACTTTTAAATCTGTATTTTAGTAAAGCATCAAATAATATAAAAGCAACGCGGATTGAATATATGTAAATATGAGCGAATGGCTTTTAGAGTTCTTTGTATAATTCAACAGCATAATAAAGTAATTATTATGTTTAATCTTGGGAGAATTGTGTAGATATATGTAGAAGAATTTTGTGCAGAAATGTCTGTTAACTCCTTATCTTAGTGCTGTAATATCTAACATTATCCATTGTGATGAAGAGAAATTGAACACTATTATCTGTGGTTGTGAAATATTATGTAAATACATCTATGCAAATAAATTTCCCTGTCAATTTTCAGATAACACAACTTTTGGAGATTCAAGAAACAGTAAAAGATAGATTCACCTTGCCCATCAAGACAAATACAGACATCCAATATCTGCTGCGTGTTCTCTGATAAGAATTTGCAGCAACAGGTTCACATGGATTCCGGACTGAGTTTAAATGTGTCGAGCTTACACGAAACGTCATCAGTTCACGATTATTCAGCCCGATTCTTGTCCGAACAGCGTCATAGCAGCATCAAATCTACAACCACGGCTTCCAACAACTACCTCGTCAGCACTATACTGCATTCCAAGCAGCCGTCGGCTGACCCCGACTCCAGCCTGTTGTCACCCAGTGTCTCCATGACGACCACTGCCGCGGCCACCACCACCACCACGCCGACCACGGCGCGAGACCTCAGCGAGTATGAGGGCTGCTGTGGCGAAGACAGCGGGATCCCGACCAGCCTGGAGCGCGGTCCAATGTCCTCCCCGGACGACGTGAGCATGACCGATGAGCACGACGAATCAGCCACTCGCCAGGAGGCCAGTCTGCCTCTTCATATTCAGGACGTCCAGACGGAGGAGTCCGACTCCAGCAACCTCTTGGAAACCTCGTCCCCATCACCCCAACAGCTGACGGGACTTGATCTGACCACCAACATTCTTATGACGTCATTCCCGGGGGGAGGCGGTAATAGTGTGACACCCAACTCGTCTCGTAAACGGCACAATTCGATTAGTCCCCGACAGAAGCGGAAGCAGGCTGTGCCCTACCAGTTGACCGTGGTGGC
>JAUYWI010118583.1:0-10456 GCA_034780595.1 Parotoplana pacifica
TTTATAGGCTGGTTTGTGTCGAGAAAATACGCCGATCCGCTTTGCCCCGCTGATTCGCTTTGCCCCGCTCTCCCCTAGCTATTTTTATCCAATCACAAATTTTGACTAGTTTAAGTATCTCTGACATGGAGATTCCAAATAATTATGTGTAAATACAAATGTAAATACATATTATGTAAATCCAAATGTGTAAATAAAGTACATTCGTGTGTGCTTCTTCACATATTGAGATCTGATTAAGTTGAGTGCAAAAAATAACTAAAACAACAACTAGATGAGAAGAAATTTCAAATAAATGATCGTATTCATAGCAAATGAAAAAATGTACCGAGAATTGAGTGTTTATGACAGCAGATTAATGATCAAAATGGTGCTATTAAACGTAAATGATTAGATTGTATTAAATATGACGGTCGTATAAATGGCAGTTAATCACATGGTTGTATCGAAATTGATCATCTTTGCCATTGCAGCTTTTCAGACGGAAATCGAGTTAATAACAAGATATCAAAATAGCACTGGAAAATTTTTATCCAAAATCATGGTGGTGTTCACAACAAGATATCACAATAAATTGGCATTGGTACTCGTTTTGATTGCATGGTTGATCGGAATACGAGAATTGACTATCGCATTCCATATTACAGTTGGCCGGAATGTACTAAATTAGATGGTCGTATTATGTTTCAAAAATATGATTCCACACCAAAAATATGTAGGTAACATGGATGCTATCACCATTTTCATATATTGAACTTTGATAACTGAACAATTGCATATATTGAACTTTGATACCTGAACAATTGCATTATATTGAACTTTGATAACTGAACAATTGCATATAGTGAACTTTGATAACTGAACAATTGCATATATTGAACTTTGATAACTGAACAATTGCATATATTGAACTTTGATACCTGAACAATTGCATATATTGAACGTTGATAACTGAACAATTGCATTATATTGAACTTCGATAACTGAACAATTGCATATATTGAACTTTGATACCTGAACAATTGCATATATTGAACGTAGATAACTCAACAATTGCATATATTGAACTTTGATACCTGAACAATTGCATTATATTGAACGTTGATAACTGAACAATTGCATTTTTTAAACTTTGATAACTAAACAATTGCATATATTGAACTTTGATAACTGAACAATTGCATATATTGAACTTTGATAACTGAACAATTGCATATATTGAACTTGGATAACTGAACAATTGCATTATATTGAACTTTGATAACTGAACAATTGCATCTATTGAACTTTGATAACTCAACAATTGCATTGTATTGAAGTTAAATAATTGCAAAATAAACATTCACAACAGTTGGTCTATTAAATGTTGAAACCGTAGGCATTTTGTGATATCGCATGCCTACGATTGCACACAAATCTTTGCTTTGGAAAATACAAATTGGTTCAAATATTCAGAATTTTCGCTCCTGATATTAGACAAAGAAGTGCTCCATTTTGTTTTTCTTGTTCATAAACATAGATCGTCGGTCTAAGGCATGTTTTGGTTGCTGGAGAGTTTACCAAAATTCCATTTTGTCGTAGATCTGGCCCGTCATGCAGCTCACATTCAGAAACTTGCCTTCCACAAATTCAAATCAATCGACAACAAATACCGAAGGTTAGACAGATATTTCCAATTTATACTGATATTACCGGCTAAATTTAAAAATAATATTTGGCATTTCCTCTCCTAAATTGGGTGGCAGCGGCACATAACGCGGTTCACTATAAATGCAGCCGTCTAGTTTCTGCACATTGAAACAGATCTTCTCGCTAAATTCATGATCTCCAAATTTGACCGCTATGTAAAATCGGAAGGGTAATTTCTCGCGAATTTTGCGATTATTACTGTACTCAGAGGGGAAGCAGCACCAGAACTTTACCTGCCCTCTCCGTTTGGAGAAAAGCACAAAACTGCAGATGCAGTTGTTCAGCTCTCTGGGAAGAACCAACGCTCTGCTGTAGACACCGTAGAGATCGGACTCTCCTTTCAGGAGATCGACCCATTCCCTGCGGTTGGAGCCGTCGTTGCGGTATCGATTACTTTCAAGGAATGTCCAAGTTGAGCTCCTGGTGTGCATCAGACTCATGGGTCCGTGACTTGGGAATTTGCTATCTTTTCTGCCGGCATATTTGATTATATCTGAAACATTAAAACAAATTTATTTTATTCAAAGTACGCGGGTGTGTCAAAAGTCTACGTCAGTTTTATATAAATAACTAAATTTTGTTATTTGCAGTAGTGGCCACGTCAGCAGACAACGAAATTTGTCCAAATATACAAAAATGTATTTTTATCCAAAACTGTGTACAATAAAGTGACATTAAATTTCTTAATACTTTATGTGGCCTTTATAATCGCTGAAACACGGGTTGGTATCGATTCAACAAGATTGTGACATATGATTCCGAATGTTTTTGGTGGTAATTTGGGTCATAATTGCCGACATGTTCTCAATTGGCTTTATGTCAGAAGAGTTGCCTGTCTACATTTGTATGAGACAGGGTGCAAGATCCTGTTGAAAAATATCGTCATCAAGGGGGACGTCACTTCTCATTTGTGGGATCACTCTACTCTTAATTATAAGAATTTGATGGTGCTGGTCAACCAGGTCTTCCAGGTTCTTTATCACTAAAACAACCCCTGCTGGGGATCATTGACAGTTTGGTTTAAATGGAGCGGAAATAACCCACTGAAAAAGGATTTATCAGGTCGTTATCGGATCGATATTGGCATTTCGGTTAGCTATCGGCAATAATAAAATTTTATAAAATCAATAAAAACTAATTACATAACTAAATAAATTCATTTTTTAATAGAAGTTGAATTATATATACAGTTATTACATATTTTATAATATTGGTTAACTTTCGGCTTGCCGATATATTTTATATATTATTGGTATACGTGACCACCCCTCCCCCCCAATTTTAAGTGATATATTTGGACCTCCACCTACTCAATAAACAAACACTTCTTGGATATCATCTAGCTACTACATCTGTTTTATTAAATTTTATTCAACATAATGTAAATTATTTTTATTCTTGAATACAATTACTTACCCCAAATTACCTAGGTAACTTAAATAATTCAAAGCGAAGAAAAAACTTTTTGTTCACCAATTTTGAATCCTAATTGCTAAGCTACAACTCTTTTATCTCGAGCAACTGATACATCAGCCATATTGCACTAGAATATACCAATAAGATTTGTTGCTTGGCAGCTTAAAATGTTTTTCCAAATAATTTAGGTGATTACTTTTAGAACCAAATGGTTTGAATTATTTTCAATCTTTTTCAAAAAGAAAGGAGTAGTCGTAATATGGCGCACATTATAAATTTTGATCACTTTACTTTTAAAATTGCTGAAATATGAAAAGTAAACAACATTGAGAAGAAATTTTGAAACATTTGTTTAAGAGTAATAATAAAAAACAGGTATCCTTTAATAAAAATATACTACTTATTCATATTACTCCCAAGTGATAGCCCAGAACAACAGTTTTGGCCTTGTTAGGCCTCATCAGCTAAGCATAATCACAGCCTGAGCAATATAAAATGTTCGTATATTTCATATCAATGCATAGAAGTGAAGAAAATTTGCCAATTTTGCATAAAAAGAAAAAAAGTAGAAGATATGGACAAAAAAGAATTGGAAGCCTGTTTTTATATTAAAAGGCAGTCATCCTGTCAAAGAGTAATAATACAAAAACAGGGATACTTTGATAAAAATATACTACTTGTTTATATGATAGCTCAGGACAGCATGACAATTTAAAATTTCTAGTTTAAAAATGTAAAGTTGGCATAACATAAAAGTTCTGTACAAGAGATGTCGTGGACAGTTTTTATTGACCGCTTGATTAGACGCTATTCTTCAAGATGTAAGTAATTTTATCACAATATATTCATTTCAAATTATTTTTGACATTTAAAAAAATCTCATTCACGAAAAATGTAGCATATATTTTCATTTTTGTTATTTAAAAACAACTCTTTTGGTTTTATTATTTCTATTTCTTTAAGGAGTTATTTTATTTTACAATACAACATTACTACAAAGCTAAAATACGTATCTTACTAAATTGATAAACAGTTTAAGAAGCTAAAACTATATATGTATATGCTTCTTTCTGCATTAAGGGAGTAGGGGTGATGTGGACAGTTTTTGGACTTTTGTAAAAATGAATTTCTATGACTTATTTGTAGGTCCTAGTAGCGCAGATGGTTAAGCGGTTGGTATAAGGGCTTAGAAAACATAGATAGGATCCAGGTGTCAGCTCGATCGCTTCGCTCTCTCGAGGAAGTTTTACCGTTTGTTCTTTGTATGCGGAAGTGCATTACCGCCAACGGATATATTGAATAGGTTATTTGGCGTGCAATTAATACATAATTACTTACCGGCAATAACTTGTTGAAGGCTTATACAGCTACAATATAGATAATGGCTTCATACAGCTTTGGCGGAAACTACAATCAATGAAAGTCCGTAGATAACCTTCTATGACATCTACGACAGAAATACGGCCCCGAGTCGCCAGCGGCTCGGCGAACTTGGGTTACGGTGGTAATTCAACTAGGGTGCCATGAATCACTGGGTTAAGAATTCAGGCCACCTCAGACAACCGGACTCTAGAAATGAACTACGGATTGCAACTTCGAATATGGGTACAATGCTACAAGATGGAAAATTTGGAAAATTTACTTGAAGAAAGGACGACATACAAAATCAACAACCTGGGACTATGCGAAACACTATGGAAAGGATCTGGAGAGTTACCGAATTATCTACTCAGGAGGCAATAAACACAAACAGAGTAGGTATAGTCCTCGATCAACATCACTCAGGAACTACCAAAATAATACAAAAAACCGAACGGATGAAGCAGGAACTTATCAACATAGCAATTATACAACATGCCAACATCAGACTACGACGACGATGAAATTGAAACGGTACATGAAAAAATTGAAGAACTTATTCAAAAAACAAAGAGAAACGATAGTCTTGTACTTATGGGAAATAGGAATGCAATTGTCGGAGAAGGTAACTTTGGATTGGGAACAAGAAACAAATGAAAACCACAATTCGTGGATTTCCGCAGACTACACAGACTAGTCATCACAACTACACTCTGTCAACAGTACAAAAGGAAACAGTATACATGGAAAATTCCAGGAAATAGATTCCGATGCCAAACTGACTACATTGCAGTGAGACAACGATACAGAAATAGCGTCAATAATTATGCAGCTATCCAGGAGCGGACTGTGACAGCAATCACAACCTAATCATGATAAAAACAAATCTGAAATTCAAGAAAATTAAAAAGAAACAACAAATTGAAAAATGATTGCATTAAAATTAACAATAGTTAAACAATATCAATCAGGAAAATGTGAACAATAAATGGAGCCAAATGAAAACAATAATAAAAATATCTGCTGAAACCAATATAGGATACATAACATTGCGCCATAAAACCCTAGATCAACTACAAGATGATCGAGAATTACTAAAACGTACACGAACGTCCAGTTCCAATGTTGTTTGGCAAACGCTAGACCTGTCTTCATCATTTTTGGTGTCACCTTTGGAACGTGTCTAGACTTGACCAACTTACAACCCAAATGTTTGAGACGTGTTCTCACCGTTGTCATTGAGATTGTAATTCCACGTGTACGAGCTGATCTTGAACTTGGGGGTGGGGGTGATAAAAGATTATCCTGCAGAATCATTCTTATCATCGATCGGTCATCTGCAGCTGTAGTTAAACGTTTTCTGCCACATTTTCCAGTTCTGCATGCAAGAGGGCGACAAGCAATTTTACGTTGTTATGGAAGTCATAGCGGTTTAAATGAAATATATTAGCTTAATATACAGAATAATTACTTACATAAATTGCATTTAAGTATTGTATTAACTTACACAAACATTTGTGGAAGTAAAATTTTAGAATATAAAATTATAAAACGAGAAAAAAGAAGCTGACCATAATAATATGCCTCCTACCGTATATGTAGCTACCAGGTGATTACTGTGTCCCATGTACACAAAATCCTATAAGTGTTCAATAGAAAAAGGTTTCTCTATTTTATAAATTATGAATAGCCTAATTGTCTTATCGTTTTTCTACCTGATATATTGTGACTGTGCCAAGTAGGCGAGCCCAATTAGATTTATCGCAAGGCAAGTCCACGGATTTTCAACTCAGACAGACAGCTGCTCAATATGTTAAAAATGATTTGTTTTAAATTGAACTTTATCAACTATATTTATATATTCCGAAACATTCAATCATTTTAGAGACCTTCAATTAAGATAAAATACAACTTTGAAAAAATATCGAACTGCCTTGCTAAAGTGGGCTTCTTAGACAAGCTGAACTATCTTGATTCTAAATTTGAAATTTATATAGAACATTTCGTTTACATTTATAGAGCTATTCAAATGACTTTTTTGCCAAAAACATAGATTTTTTCACAAAAATTGATAATCCATTTTTTTAAAAAATATGTAGGTATTTAATTTTACTGATCAACACAAGCATTTGAAGTCAATATCAGTCCAACTGTATTTTACCTTTGTGACGTCATCGAATCTAGCTCAACCTATTCGATTATTTTCCAAAACAAAATGAAAGTTTAGTTTTGTAGAACATACAGAATTTTGTTGTGTGGCTAAATACCTAGCAGTGGAATTCTGTCTGGAAAACGGCATTTTCGATAAAAATTTAGACTAAAACGAACATGAAGCGTCCAAAAGTAGGATAGTGTGTGGATTTAGCCCCGTTGAGACCACTAATAGACATTCACATGGACGCTACTTTGCTAAATATCTTTTTTAAAAGGTGGATTTTATTTGTTTAAAAGATATAGACCTAAAGTTTAGTGTACTAATTTATCTTAGTAAAATATAGGATGGTCCTATGATAACAAGAAATTCGTTTTCGTAAAACATATTTTATGTTATATTTATTACATATTTTTATAAAAATCGTTTTTGTTACAAAAACGCATTTTCTGAAATCATAGAAACCTGAATTTTATGTCAATTTGATGAACATGTAAATTACGACTTTTGAGATATAGAAATTAGCAATTGGAAGAACTCAAACTTAATGATCAATGATGTTTCTGAACTTAAAATTCTTACAAGGCGATCAGAAACAAGGAAGCAGAAAAAGGAGATTTCAAAATTTGACTATTGTCAATTTGGATAATAAATGCAATTATATTTAATTTCCGGATGAAAAAGCCGTATAAGTGGCGTATAAGTTTTTGAATTTAAGTACTTATTCACTGTGTATATGTAAGTCAGCTGCATATTCGATACGTATACTTTACTTGTCATATAAGTGGCGTATAAGTAATTTTCAATAAGGTTCTTTTCAACAAAGGAACTGAAGGCAACACTCATGAAAAAATGTCAATTAATAATAAATAATTAAGGTTTTCTATCTATTTTCTCTTATGCTACTACAGCCATTTTTCCTTTCTTTTATGCTTTGATATAATAGGTATGTACAAATAATAATATTGTTCTTATCACATTAATTAGCCAGCACTTAAGAGTTTTTTTAAACAAAAAACATGTTTCCTATACATCCCTGGTGAAAAAAGCCGTATAAGTGGCGTATTTGTTTGAATATATGTACTTATTCACTGCCTAGAAGTACGACAGCTGCTTATTCGATACTTATACGTTACTTATATGCCATACAAGTGTCCTATAAGTAATTTTCACCAGATATTTTTCTGATTTTATTCTATTTCCTCCCTTCTTATGTAGTTTTTACTTTCTTTATGCTTTGATATGAAATGTGCGAAGAAATTATATTATACCTGTTTTCAGCTTTCATTGTACCTGTTTTTATTATTACTTTCATCAGAATAATTCAGTGCATTCTCTTCAAATTAATCTTCTAAATTCAGACACCATTCCAGATACCATAACTACTTAAATAGGCTACATGCTACATGTTCCAACTCCCATTATGAACGTAAATTAAGCATATATATATACCATGTATATATACAATACAACAACAAAATTTAAGGGCCCTTCTAGGTACATTTGTTGAAGTACACACTTGTCTTTTAACAACATATTTGAGAAGAAATTTTACATTGATTTAATTGACTTTGTTGAAAGTAATAAAATTCTACACAAATAAATTTGGTTTTAAAAACTTCATTCCAAAAAATGCTTTAATCAATACATATGATTTTGAAATTGCTAATATGTAGAAGAAAGATCAAACAACAAAATATTTATTTGGCATATTCATTAATTTAAGCAAAGCTTTTGATAAGTATTGATAATCAGTATTCTAATAAGTAAAGTTATGGTATAAGAAGTATTAAAAGAATTATTAAAAAGTTATGTGACTCATAGAAAATGTGTTACTGAAATAGGCGATACACTACCAAACAAAAAAACATCAAATACGGTGTGCCCAGAAAAGTGTGCTCGGATCCTCCTCTTTTCTCTTTATTTATCAGTAAGGCAGTAGTTAACTTTTTTTGCTGAAAATCGTAATCTTTTTTGTATCGATAGTACACTTGAAGATCTTATTATAAAATGCAATTGCACTGTAACAGAATGCCAAACATGGTTAAATAACAACAAGCTGACGCTTAATGTGTAAAAGATTCACTTTGTTGATATTAATATAAAGAATGAAAACGACCCCAAAAATGTATTTATATGTAAAGAAATTATTCAAGAAATAATTGCACTAAATATTTTGGTAAGATTTTACAAAGAGATTTAAAATGGGATCTACATTGTATAAAAGATGTTATAAATAAACTAAATTTAAGAATTCCTCTTTATTATTAACTAAGAATTATAAAAAAACATTGAACATGGTACAATGCACTCTCCATGCTATATTCTTTGTGGCAAAGAAAGATAGTTACTGGGTTCGGCAACTACAAAAAATCTCAAAATCGTATCCTAAAATTTATTTTAAATGGGACAAACTGACTAGAACCAATTTACTTCATAAAAATAAGGAAATACTACAGATACAAGGACCATGCAAAACTTAGATTATTATTAATTGGACAGAGAGTCATTTATCAAACTTCATTTATCAATGTTACATATAAAGAATATGGAAATTAACAAATCTGAGAGAAAACTGAGAAATAATCTTAATCTCAAATTCTCAAGCAATTTTTATAACATTCAACTAAAACTACCGAAGAAGCTGCCAATCAATGGAATCATCTACCTTCCAAAGTAAAATGAATTAAAAAAAGAACTTATTTTAATCTAATATTAAAAATATTTCTTAAATTTGTACATTAGATTCATAACCATGCCTGAGCTGATTTTAGACCCCCTCCCCTTTTTTTCAAAAGTAATAATTACCACCAAATTTTCCCCCAAAATGTACTCGTTAACTCTCTTTTGCCATGCGTTTTACAAATATTTTCTTTTGGTATTACCGTGCTATCACAGCATTATGAACATTATTTCAAAACAACATAGAGTGTACTGCACTTAATTTATATAGCTATCTTCTTGGCCCCTTCCCCTTTTTTTGAATTTCGCGGGGGATTGGTTAGGACGAGCATCAGGCATCACTACATCCTGCCATTGAGCAATATAGCATGCTCCAATCGATTGCCGCTACTGCTGCTACCGGAGAAAGTGGTCGAGGACGTTGTATATGTCCTGTCATCGGACGGCTATTTTTCTAAATGCATAGATTTGGTATAAAAATGTAATTTGCGGCTTAAAATTTGACTCAGTCGTTTATAGTGGACTGCCTATTATAGTGGTTTAGCCAATCAAAACGTTTCTTGGACAAAGCGACCAATTGTACCGCTAGGAAAACAACTTTTAGCATTCGGCTATAGTACAAAATTCGTAATTCTTGTTTAGTAAAATAACTTTTTGTACTTTATTCATTGGAGTAGTTTAGTTTATAAACATTTGCTTTACAATGAAAGTAGGTCAAGTATTTAGATAATTGACATAACATATACCTACGAAACAAGCTAAAAGTAGCATCTCTCAGGAAATATAAATAGCCTCCTGCAGTTAGATATGACAAATTTTAGAATAATCCATTAAAAATTATTGTTTGGTCTGCTGGAAGTCTTTCAGGGAATGACCCAATAGCAGGAAGTTACCGGATGTTATAAGAATATGAAAAATGAATGCCTAAAAATTGTGATAACAAAACCTAAATACCAGAGGTTCCGTTAGCTTCATTAATGTGCACCTTGATGAGGTAGGATTTTGATTTTGTCAAATTAAAATATAGGAAGCTAACAAGATTCAATGTAGCACCCTATAGAATAATATAGGCCATACCGCGGAATTCGACCGCCTGTAAAAATTAAAACTAAATTCCTTATAGATGAATTTATTAGTTACCAAAGCACAATAAATATG
>JAUYWI010118594.1:0-10456 GCA_034780595.1 Parotoplana pacifica
ATTTATGGTCGAACGTAGAATTTTAAATAAAGGCTCATAGATTCTATCCATGAAAGTGTCAAATGCATAGAAAAAAACTATGTTCCCTCATTGGAAAAGCACTGTTTCTATACTCTGACATCTATGTTATCCTCGATCGCTTCACTCTCTCGGAATCATAGATGTCCTCATATAGAAAAGTTAAACTTTTCCAATTTCAGGAAAATAGTTATTACTTTGTTCAAGAAAAAAATCTTTAGGATAGATATTATCTTTAGTTTTACCTAGAAAATTTAAAATGTTAGGAGTGGCAATATCATGAATATATCTAGAATCAGTTGTCAACAGAGCCAGTCTCTTGGTAGGTCTCAGTAGGTCACTGATGGTGTTGGATCAAACCTGGAGATGTTGAGCAATATTTCTAATGATGAGTCCAGCTTCATAAAGATTTACATCTCAAAGAAAAAAGAAACTATTATGATGATTGTAAACTCACACTTATGACATGCTGTTTAGAAGCTGATTACATTACAGCCCTGTATGCAACTCTCTTATAAGTCTCCATAGCATCCCTAACTATGTTTTCCTGTTTGTGCTTCTATCATCTCTTAACTTTACTTCATATTCAGAATGAACATAAGAAAGTTTAGATTTGTTAGAACAAACTTTATCTCTCACCCCACCTATATATATATACAAAATACAGCCATAATTGAATGAGTTTATTACACAATCAAAGACACTAGCTAAACAAGAACAAGCATATTGAAATTAGCAGTCAACACTACTGACATGTCTGGTAACACTATTGAGTCATCCCTCAGTTGCAAACTTATCAATTTGGTTAGCAACAGCAAGCAGTTGTTGAAAAAATGTTTAAAAATAGCTTATATTGGTAAAATATTACCAGCCTTATATAAATACAATATTAGCTAAATAAATAAAAAAAAGTAATAAAAATCTATAAATTAAAAAATGTAGACATAGGGATTTTTTCATAAAATAAGTATTTTTTACTTTTAAAATAAACTACAACCCTGCCACAAATTAACTGATACACCTGTTTTTAAAGCATGTTATGACATTTTTTAGGTAACTATTTGGTTTCCAAATGAATTCCTCAATTTTTTTCTGGATCAGTATTTTTAAAAGTTGAGCTACAAAATTAATTTATTGTTAATTCCAAAAAAAGTTACATAATTTTATGAATTATACACAATGTACAACTTACTAAAATAAATGATTATACAATGTTTAAATTACAACAATGTATGAATCCACATGTCAAAACATGTAATAATGACAAAGTCAGTTTCATTTCGATAGAAACATTAAATTAATTTTGTAGCTCAACTTTTAAAAAACTTTTTCCAATGCTAAAATAGGAATTTGCCATATTTGCCTATGAAAATATTATATTGAATATAGTCATTTGGCAGGTACACAAAGGCTTAGTTAGCATAAAAATATGTTAAAACTAAAAAATATCATTGTATGGGTGTTATTTATACCTTATTAATATAGTTAGCATATTTCTATATAAATAATGATCCTACTTCTAATATAAAATTTCCTTACTAGCATTGTACAAGCTCCCAAAAATGCTCCCATACGATTATCTAGACAGAAGCATCCTTTCAAAGGAAAAATTGGAGCGACGTCTCCTTTAGCACGTCGTCTAAACCCCATTTTAAGAAAAAGGAAGATTTTAGACGGTTAAATTATGTGGCAAATATGTAAACAATTTTTACACATTTTTGGAATTAACATATTCAAACAAATAATATAGTTGCTTAAATATTAATCTGAAATTTAATTGTTCATTTGTTATTATAGATAAAATCTTGTACTTAAGCTTACGCTTAAATTTTACAGTATGTCTTTAGTGTTCATTTTATTTTGAAGTGTAAAGTTTCAAAATGTTGTATCTCTGAATGTTTCTGTATAAGCTGATAAGAAACACATCAAAAAAATTTAAGTTAATGCTTTAAAGATAGAACTTTGAATTGGAATCAACATAGATATTTTCTTTCAATGGAATGCAAAATAGTGTAAATGCTTAAAAACTAGCTTAATCCTCGACCAGCTGGCGCCTTAAAAAATCACACTGATAGAACAAGAAATAAATTGACCCAAATGAAACAAATGCATATTTACCTTATAAATCCCAAAGTATGACTAATTATTATAAATTGTAATTAGATACAGAACGTTGTAATACAATCAAATATTAAACAATATTATTTTTTTTAAAGTTTTTGTTGCATTTTTGGCACCAACTTCAATTTTTCGGATGGTCGTTACGTGACTTTGTACACCAAAATTCTGCCAAAGGTTTGGAACACTGATTTCAAATTTCATAGCAATCAGTTGAGTAGTTTTCCACTAATCTGTAAAAAATACCTTAATGGGGCAGTACTCGCGAGAATTGTAAGCGCGCTTACATTTATTGACAATTCTTAATTTTGATTAACTGTTGACAGTACCTACCAAACATATTATAAAATTGTCATTTAAATCGTTCATAAATATTTGAACTGGAAGTCATACTCTTCATATTTTCTATGATGTTTTAACGAAAGATACTTTTCCATAGAGCAGATCATAGAATTTAGTACGAATTTTCATTGTTTTTTTTAAATTAATTAAAATACATTTAAAGATAACTTAAAATTCCAAAACTATAAGATAGCAAACAATATTGCGAATCATTGGGTATAAAATACAATTTAATTAAAATATTTGTTTTTGGAATAAATTAGATGTTGTTGGGTTAGAACTATTTATTAGATAGTTACTTTCCCTGTTTAGTCAGCTTATAAGTGAATATAAATGGTTCAGCTTTGGTATAAAACATATTAGAAAAAGAAATCAAATGTTATTTAGTTATTTAAAATTTTTGAATCGGACGCCTTCAAGGCCTGGACAATCGAATATGACGTGGTTTTCTGTACCATAGACAGGATGGAGGTATCTTCCCAATTGAATGAAGGAATTTGTTGGTGTTGGTTAACCTGTCGCAGTGGATTTGGTGCTTAGATTCATTTTGATTTCTTTCTTGAGGTGTTTTCCTATCTTATATTTTTCTTTCCACTCGCCTTCCTTTTTAGATTTATGCCATCTTGTAATGATCTTCTTTTGATTTAGACATTACCTTGGTTTAGGTTAGTTGCTATGTCTGCCTCTCTATCTGCTTATTCGTTACTGATATACACTACCCTGTGAAGGAATCACAGATTTCAATTATACCTATCTATACTTTTCAAACTATATAATGTCTTTGGAAGGGATCCATTGGATATGGACTGTGAATGGAAGCTCATTGACGTGAGACTGTAGCGTATATTACATTGTATGTTTTTACCATTTTCACAAATTATGAATTGCATAGTTATATTTTACTCATCGAATTCAAGCACATATTACGTATAATGGATATTGAGATATTAGAATATCAGATTATTTTATTAGGTACATTATATAATCATCTTAGATTATTCTAGAAGTCTGTAATATGTAGGTATATATGCATGTACATCTACTATCTTTGATATGTCTATTGTAATGACTTATGTATCTATAGTTACTTGACCTAAATGATTTTACTACAGTCGACTTCGCTTAAGTCGGATTCCTTGAGCCCATGCAATTCTATACGACTTAAGCGATATCCGAGTTAGGTGATCTGTAGACAATTAAGCCATATACATATAGGTATATCCATAAAATTATATGTAGGTATTACAATTCATACAAAGTTATACACACATATGTATGTACAACTAACCTACATTCAGTGGATCAACGTTTCACAAAGTTTACTTAAAATAATCACTGATTTTTGTGAACTTTGAATAACTTTGTGTAATTTATTTATATTAATAATTTAAATCTATTGTTATAGTCATGTTTTTTTGTTAACATTAATACACATTTCTAATAAATTATAAGAATTTCCGCTGTATAGAAACCGACAAAACTTTCCAACTTTTACTTACCGGGAGAAAAAGGATGGATATTAATTTTAACGATTTACAGAAAGAATAATGAATAATTTGGATCATTGACTACTTCTAGAAAAACATTTGGCATTAATTTATAAATGTTGTATGCATTTTGTACTCATAATTTAGGTGCCAGTACGATCTGTCTACATTTATATTTTTTAATTACAATAAATAAATAATTATATTATTTATAAATTAAACACACCTAACGGAAACATTATTTTAATGTTTTATTATTTGTTCATGATTAAAACAAGGTCATATTCACGTTGACTTCTAACAGTTCAGTAGTTTGGACAAAATGCTATTCTTGGATCAAAGCGATCAGACAAACACTAACTCAGTTAAAACCATTCGTCTAACCTAATCTGTATATAGACAGTACAAAGCGATCAGACGAATAGCGCTAACTCCAATAGAACCGTTCATTAGATCGCAAATTTGCAATATGAGTTGGAATCAAACATTAAATGCATATAATTTTCAATTTGTATATTCAATGACTGTGAGCTCACGTGTAAAACAATCCGAGAATACAAAATTATCTCAATCTTATCATATTTTATCCAGTCCATGAATTCTTTTTTTTAAAAGTGCAACTGGTAATTTTTCAAATTCCTATCTGCTTTTTCTAATTGTCTAAATTGGTATAACCCCAAAGAAGTTGATTAAAAATCCCTAAAATTTTGTTTACCCCAGACAAAAAAAGAAACATATAAGATCTCAATTCTATATACACTTCATATTTTTAATTATGATACAATTACACATACTAAAATATTGATAAAAACAAGAAATAACACGAAAATAATACAGAATAGGTTGTAAAACCGATGAATGAAACAGATTACAAATTGTATACAAACAGATGTAATTCAACGGTGTTATACAAACCAAATTATTATACACAAGTCTGAGTGAAGT
The DNA here is from genome assembly GCA_034780595.1 of Parotoplana pacifica. Taxonomy (NCBI): domain Eukaryota; kingdom Metazoa; phylum Platyhelminthes; order Proseriata; family Otoplanidae; genus Parotoplana; species Parotoplana pacifica. The sequence continues at coordinate 4,911 of JAUYWI010118594.1, forward strand.
GAGTATTATGTACAAAAAATAATGCAATGTTGTGTATTATGAATAGTTCTTTGGATAAACTAACACAATTTAATTGGGAAACCCGAAATCAGATTAGGTATTACCAGTTTTGCCATAACCAACGTGCATTAGACACAGATCCGTTAGTCTTTTTTATCCAATAGTATCAAGATGAGAAGGGCAAGCCAATTAATTAGGAGACATTGCATATCAAAAAGTATAATAAATATTTTTTGGTAATAAAGGTACATATCTGAATCAAACAAAAATAATCTGATTCCCGTTACATAATACAGTTCAAAACTGAATATTGCTTTTATAAATTTACATGTATAGAAAATATATAGAAAATCCCATCGGAGATAATATTTCTCTTTTGTCATCAAAAATGACGATAATCTTTGAATACTGCAGGCAGATTGTTAAAGATGACAAAACTAGACAAACCAATACATAATACAATATAGAAAAACCTGTTACAGTGTTATTTTTAAATCATAGACATCCATAATTAATAAAGTAAAAATAACAGAACTAACTATTGCTGTGGAAACAACATCAAAACAAATGCGTATTTTAACGACAATATTGTGTTATTTTGATTGTCTAGTTTTGCATTTTTAGCGAGTTAAACATTACCTATTTAAATATCGGTCTAAAATGTAGGCACTATAAAATTTTACACCTTCCTCCAGATTTCCTCTTCTTTGATAAAGCCTTCCTCGTGGCCAGTTCAAAAACTTCTCGTACTCCTTCCTTGTTCTTAGCTGAAATATAAATTGAAATTACAAGATGACGTCATACTACATTATTTATTTTAAATTCAGTTATCGTTAAGTAACTTTAGCTAAAAAATAAAAGCAATTATTTCAAAATACCCCTTAATAGGATTAAATTGGCCAATAAATCTATTTGCTTGGCCAATGTCTGCATCAGAAACAGCCATAGTCGCAAAGTACAATTTAGACATACCTGAGCATTCGATATGACCAGCGGCATGTATACGATCAGCCATTGCTTTGCCTTCTTCGTATCGAATCGGTTCTTGTTTCATTTTTGCTAATTCTCTTCTTGTTCGATCATCGCTCCTCAAATCCTTCTTATTTCCAACCAAGATAATCGGTACATCAGTTCCACAATAATGGTGAACCTAAAACAAAATTGCGAGCTTCGTATCTAAAATTTATTTAGCTAAGCATAAATTTAACAAAATGTGGGTGAATAACAAAAGTCTGTCACGATTATCCCAAATATGAGAAAAGACAATATAAACAATAAATGGTATGCAATAAAAGTCACAGAAGTGATAAACCTTCATTTCTTACTAGAAAAATCGATATCATTGGTACCTAAAACATCAAATAGTGATGTACCTACATCTTACAATAGGTTTAGAATATCGTTTGTATATAGCAGCACTAGAAATCATAATTTTAGTACCTATGTCAATAATAATGCCTCAACCGCCAATCCATTAAAACGTCAACGTTCCATATGAATAACTTTGTGTTTTGTTTACTCAACCGTTGCATCATTACTAAACTTTTGATTTAATTCAATTCTATTGCAAATAATAGATATCTATGGTAAATTTTACTTTATAATCTACAAATTATTTTAATGCTAAATTTTGTAATAGTTTATGTTTTAAAAATTTCAGTGGTAAATTTTACGCTATGCTCTAGAATTTCTGTTGTTTACACGGAGGAAATTCAATAGGAGCGGAACCTCTAATGCTAAAGTGTCCAGTTAAAACACTATGATAGTCTCCCGAGAGACCATAATGTTGCTTTGAGCAAAATGACAAAGATGTGACAATAATTTGTTCTAATTGGGGAGATATTTCGTTGACGGACTCTCTATTTACAACTAACAGCTTGACAATGTTGACGGACTATGTTGTGATTTAAATCAGAAAACAAATACATACCTACGCTTATTCTTTTTCTACTAGTGGTAACTACCGATAAATCAATCTCTAGACAGTAAAGGTGGGTGGACCTATTTCAATGCATTGAGTTTAAATTGCACTGAAATATTTCACAACTGTATCACTTGGTTCAACTTTAGTTACAATTTATAAAGTATATATCTTATAAGTCAAACGGACCACAAAATTATGCCTCATACGTCTGAATGATATTTTATTAAGCTATTTAGCTTTTACAATTCGTTATATGTACAAAACAAAAATAACATTTATAACACATCCATTTGATTTAGATAGGTAGCCATAATGATGAAACCACGACGACTAATTATATCCGATTGTTGTCTAAAAAAGCTTGAGATTAAAAGATTAATAAATACCAAAATATATTCTATATAGCACAGAACACAGGCTTGAATACCTTCCTACCGTGTGTCCTACACCACACTATGTCATATACAGCTACCCCCTATCTAGATGCTTTTACGTAATAAAGGATCAACACGCGATAGTGATCCGGATCATAAATAGTTTACTGAAAACTTCAATGTCGCTAGAATTCGCTTATATGTATAATCTAACCGCCCACACTACTTTTTAAAAAACTGAGAAAATAATTTTTTAGATTGATTTTTTTCTCTCCAAAACGTCATTTTAAAAATCACTTAGAAAGGCATTTTTAAATCACTTTTGGCAAAATTAAAGTTTAAATAGGTATTTTAAAAAACTACATAATATGGTCTCTAATATCCCATAATTATTACTTTCTTCTTTAAAAAAAAACTAATGAGTATGTCTTTTAGGGCTATTTAGGTATTTAAACTACCAATTGTAGAATATCCATTAAACAGAAACTAAAATAAATACAGTAGAACACAGTCATAACGTGTACCAGAGAGATATCTGAAATGAAAGAACGTGGGTTAGTCCCAATAAATGTTAGTATTTTTTATTAGAATGAAAACTGTATAGCAAAATGTATAAGCCATTATACTAGACATTTAGTATCTACCTAAAAGTTAGAAATGTTTGTTTGCTTGTGAACAAAATTATTATGGAAAAGTTGTTCCAATAACAAAACATTGAAAGAGAAATGGGTCATTTTGCATTAAATGTTGAAAAGTACGTTATACAAGACGTGTGCACTAAATCGAGACCCTAAGATTCGTCCGTTATACCTACAGATGTGTCCGTTATAAACTATATCGGTACGCAATGATGATGTTCTACTGTAGTGAAAAGTTTAAATAGTTGAAGTACCTATTATATTTACACCTACCTCTGGTGTCCATTTTTGATAAATATTTTCCAAGCTATCTGGAGAATCGACACTGTAGCACATCAGAATCACATCTGCGTCAGGATAGGATAAAGGCCTTAGACGATCAAAGTCCTCCTGTCCTGCGGTGTCCCAAAGTGCAAGCTCAACCTAAAATTTAAAAAATACCGAAGATAATTCGACAAGAAATGGCTATGAGGATGGACAGTGTTCAACCTATCAGAATTAGTTGTGGAGCCTAGCTAAGAACATAGAAATAATCATTTAGAAATATGAGACGCAGTCAATTTGCTACACCGATTATGTATAGAACAATGCCAATCCTACTTTCACTAGGACTGATGTGTTCAACAAATCAAGCAATAACAAATAAGTCCTGATACCTTTGAATCAATCGGCTAAAGTGTATTGAAGCCGACAAAATGTTCTAACAATCAATCCTGCTGACAAATGACTATTGTGTCTATCAATTAATTGAAATTATGTGTTCTACAAATGATTTTTCTATTAAGTGACTGTTCCATCAAATAGACGATTTAGGTATCATTAACTGACTAAAACGACTAGATTCCAATACTACCAGAAAGCCTAGCTACAACTTACCTTTTTGGAATCCACTTCTATATCAGCAATATAAGTCTCAAATATAGTAGGAATATATGGCTCTTCCAGAAACTCATCTTTACTAAATACAATCAACAAACATGTTTTGCCACAGGCTCCATCGCCAACGACCACCAACTTTTTTCTAATCGCATTATTATTAGCAGCCATGAAAAGAAGGTTCGGAGAACAAGAAACTGATGGATTGCTTGAATGATAATTTCTTCATCGATACAAACTTATATACACATAGAAAAAATGCTATTTTTAGTAACACTATTTTAAGCGTATAGGCAATCTGGATTAACCTTTGTTAGGTAGGTTCTCGCTATTGAAAAAACTGGCTTATGTACATACACCAGCTATACGATTACTAGTTCAATCAAACTAGTTTAAAATTCTATAATATTTAATATTCATCAGCACTTTTAAAATAAACATTATAACAAAATATCTAGATAGGGGTAACCAACAATCTGAGAAGCTTTATAAAAACATTTATTTATAAGTTAAATCATTTTTTAATTAGTTATTTTCTAACACATTATGAGTCATTTCTTCATCAAATGGACTAAATTAAACAGAGAATTATTTTTTAGTAGGTGTTTAAAGGTTGTACTAAAAAAGAAGCTAACAAGAATATTACATAAAACAAATTACTTGATATGAAACGTTTTAAGTACTACGAATAAAACTACAGCTTTCTAAATATATACAAAACCTTGGACATTTGAAAGTTTATTTTACCTTTTTAGAGAAAATTTTGTTTAGTGTTCAATTATTTAATAAATAGCTTTTGACATATGGCAATTTGATTCATTTGATCATTTTTAACAAATATACGTATATTTGTCGAAAATGATCAAATGAATCAAATTGGTCTATGTCAAAAACCATTTATTAACAAATATACACTAAATAAAATTTCACCAAAATAGTAAAATAAACTTTTAATGTCCTGGGGTGTACAGTGCCAACAGTCAACCTGTTATACCTACAAATGAAAAGAAATCAATATTAAGTCTGACGCATCTTTTCCTTATTTAATTGGGATTGTGGATAAATTTTCGTTTTGTTCGGCGGAGGAAATGAGTACACCTGTACCCATAGCAAAATACATATCTACAATAGTAGAGACATTTAATTCTAGAATTCACACCTATATTTATATCTTTTTTTACCCAATTTTGCATCATCTGTCACATAACTATAGTGTTGTATACAGTGACATCATCTGTCACATAACTATAGTGTTGTATACAGTGACTCCATGTGTCACATAACTATAGTGTTGTATAGTGACTCCATGTGTCACATAACTATAGTGTTGTATAGTGACATCATCTGTCACATAACTATAGTGTTGTATACAGTAACATCATCAGTAACATAACTAGTGCTGTGTACATAGAATGCTTATTAATTGCTTTGACATTTTACAGTGTTGAAAACAGTAGGCATTCATAAGCTAATAGAGACTTGAGCACATAGCCAGCACAATAACATAACTAATATTAATTTTTATGTGGTTTATATCTGTGGTTTATATATGTGGTTTATATCTCCAACTCGTTTTCAAGTTTGGAATCATATTAAACTAATGAGGTTGTATTTGTTAGTACAGTAAACCCTAGATTATCCGCCAGGCATGGGGAAATGAAAAAATGGCGGATAATCGAGGGTTGGTCTATAACGGTAGCAGAAGATCAGCCATCATTATCTTATTTCATAAAC
>JAUYWI010118605.1:0-10455 GCA_034780595.1 Parotoplana pacifica
AATGTAAAACAGATTAGTTAAGTCTGAATAATATAATTTATTAGAAATTTACGTGTCAGGTATACGCACATTTTTTTTTAGATTCCAAGGACTTTTTGACTACCCGGTATAACTCCAAAATACTTCCTTTTTCTAAATGTCATGTTTTGTACCTCATATTTGTGCCGGTATATTCAAAGGCTTATAAAAAATTTGCCCGATGAGATTTTATTTCCCGAAATTAGTACTGTGCTAATTTGAGGTAGATCTGTTTTGAAGGCCTGGACTAACATTTTTATGTTTTTAAAGGTATTTTAATCTGCAGAGCTCATTATTGACTGATTTCCGTACATGATGATAGAAAAATTACAAGCTAAACATTTTTAATGCATATTGATATACACTAAAGTGATTTAGTATTAAGGCCTATAAAACAAGGTTACTGAAGTAAAAAATGCACCGTTCTTAACTTTTGTTTGATTTATTGGTTATAGGAAGCATGTACATACTAAATTTGGTATTTGACTGAAAAAAATAATCCTTATCTCATTTTATAATATAGTAGCAAAACCCTAATGCAAACTGGAACAATTATTTTGTCATAAAAATCAATAGACAAAATTTGAAGACCATTAAATATTTAATTGGGTTTTAAATAATCTTTTTTTGAAACAAACAATGCAATAATTTTGGATTTACTATTTTTAATTTCATCCAAATCGTTTGAGTTGTCTTTGAGAAGTTTGGCAATAAATATGTGCTAGGAGCGGTAATTGACCATGCGACATCAAATCATTGTAATTCTAAAGCTGTCACTGTATAAAAATTATTTCACCAATTTTTATTAATTTACAGATTTAAAAAAATTTGGATTATTTTCTTTGATCATGGGAAGTAGCACAAATAGTAACTTTAAAACTGGTGTAGCGGGTTGAGAGTACTCTGGGTTAATACTACTACAAAGTACATTCAACCTTGGCTATTAACCCGGGAGTACTTTCAACTTGGGTCGATTATACTACTGTTGGGTTAAAGAATTCCAGAGAGTCTGAAAGGAAAGGAACTCTTTTTAGCGACAATGATTACATAGATATTACAATTAAATTACCTGATAAAGATCAATTAATAAATGAGCTCTGGCTAATCAGATACAGTACTGTGAAAATAAATTGCAACTCCAGTAAAATTTTAGATTAATATGTGATAATTTATTTTAAGCATAATTACCGTACCAATAGTAAAGATATAATATAGTCTAAAAAAGAGTTCCAGTGTATAAAAAAAGTTTCAATATCCATTGTAACCTCCCCTAGCGCGACTGAGTTTGGCCACACGATTTGGCATTGTTCTATAGGTATTTTGAATCATCCTCATGATGTCAACATCATTGTGCCATATCTGCTGCATTGCTGCAATCAGCTCGGGGTGGGTGGTGTAGGCATGCTTGTGGACCTTGAATTTGAGACGCGACCAGATAGTCTCAATAACATTCATGTCTGGTGAAAATGGGGCCAGGGCAGGACCCGAACGCCATTCTGCTGCAAGGAGTTGATTGAACGACGGGCCGTGTGTATTGGGGCATTGTCGTGCATAAATATGAGGTTGCCACCATTGGTTGCAGATGCAGCATGATTCACAAGGGTGTCCACGTAACGATCTGCATTTATGGTGCCATGGATAGGTACTAGGCCTATTTCTGGTAATATAGCCCCAAAACATAACCTTGACCTGGAAATTGGGACGTTGCACAGTGTGTGCGTCGTTGATTCTTCCTCCTCTGGCCCTTCAAACAAAATGTGACCTGACAGCACCAATTTTGTCACTAAAGACTACATTGCGCCAGTGTTCGGCTGTCCATTGGAGATGATGTTGGCGGGCCCAATTGTGATGGACTAACTTGCGGCTTGGTGTGAGAGAGCTGGTGCAGTGTGTGGATCAAACTGAGTCTGACGGTGCTAGAGTGTGCCTGCATTACCACCCCACCCTCTTCGTGCTGTAGCTGGCGTGAATCGCCAAGAGGCGCTAGCAAGACAACGTGCGCTGCTAGACCAATAATGCGGCGGCGTCCACAGCGCCCTGTGCGAGTTGGAAAAGTTGTACCAGTAGTGCGATACCTGCTGATGATTCGGCTCACCGTCCACTTTTTAGGTTTAAATACGTATATTGCTATTTCCGCTTGATTACTTACTGCCTTGAATAAGGTGGTGAATGATCAGGTCGCAGATATTTTGAGGTGTATCTGACATGTTGGAGCTGCACTAGCAGAGGTGGAGAAAATGGGATTTTTCTGCGAATAATTTATATTTTTAAATCTAACTTAATTTAAATTTTCGCAAATCTATATTATTGTAATTTGCACTTTGTTAATGGGGTTGCAATTAATTTGCACAATATTGTAATTAGGAAATCAATTAATTGTTGTCGGTGTGCTATTTTGTCATAAATGATATTATAATCATTATGTAGTATCATCAAACGAAGTTGCCAATACACAGTAGTAGCATTAACCAGGGTCAATAGTACAACAGAGTACTAAATTGCTGTAGTATAAATAATCCGCTTCTTCTTCTTCTGGCTTTCCCACATTTCGGTAGGGTCACCGTTGCGGATCATTTTCCTCCAATTCTTGAGGTCTATTGCATCATCTTCTCGGACTCCCACCTGCTCCACATCTTCACGAATGCAGTCTTCCCATTTCTTTTTGGGTCTTCCACTCATCCTCTTCTACACCTTCATCTTTCTGACTCTTCTACACACAACACTTCTCACCATATGTCCTAACCACCATCGGAGCCTCATCTCCTTCAATTCTCCCATAGTCATCCTCTCCCTCACATTTTCACTTTGTCAAGTCTCGTCAGTCCTAAAGACCACCTTAGCATTTTCATCTATGCTGCCTGCATCTTTTCTTCCTACTCTTTTGTAGTAGCTTACTGGTCCATGTTCTACCTCTGCCTCTGACTCCAATCCTATAACTACATCATCCGCGAACAGTATAAATAATACGCTATACCTATAAGCCTATTTTAGCTGGAATTCTTTCTGTACACAAGCATATTACAATATCAAAAGTACTGCACTATGTTTAATTGAACTTACTCATTTATCGATTTGGCTTATAAAAGATGTTACAAATAATTTAAAAAATATTGGTGTGGTCCTACATTTAGGCTATGTATTTTATGTATGTAACTTGAAGATCATGCTAATTGTTTAAATTACTTGCACCATCAACAGAAGTCTGCACCCTAAATGGACATACTAGTAAAAGGACGATTAAGTTCAGATTTTTGAGAGATAGAAATTAAATATAGGAAGGATCATTGGCCATAACAACTGGATCCAAAAAGGAAAAAATGATGGAGCATGTGCAATTTTTAATGCCTAGTAAGTTCACCTAATTTCTTTATAAAGTTTGGTGCTTTTATCATTATTGTAACTAAATTTTAACTAAACCACCTCAAATTATGTATATTGAAATAATGTTTGTTTGCAGAGAAAAATCAATCTAAAAATCGGATGATTATTATCACAGGAAATGTTCGGTCTAGAATTCAGAAATCGATGCATAAAAAGGAGTTTATGCAGAAGCCAATGATTCTGTATAGAGAAACTGATGCATACAAGAGACTAGACTATGCAATTTTTGGTAAGTTCAGGATATAACCACAAAACATTGAAAAATATAATATACAGGGTGGAGCAAAAGTCACTGGACTATTTATAGTGAATAGTTTATTATTAATCAAACAATATTGAACAATGTATACAACATCATAATATTCAAATTGAAGTCCATCAGCTGCACTGAAGTTGTATACATTGTTTAAGATTGTTTGATTACTAATAATCTGTTTTATGAACATTTATCACGTTGTATACATTGCTTAATAGTGTTTGATTAATAATAAACTGTTTACTATAAATAGTTCAGTGACATTTGCTCCACCCTGTATAATTTAGTAATTGATCAGAAGGCGATATAGTAATGTCTAGACTTACTGTAATGAAGTGGATTACGATTTACATAATTGCTGAACACATTTGATAATCCAAACAAAAGACTTCCAAATACCACCATACCCTTCTGTCCTAAAATAAAAGAAAACTTGCTACATGTTGGGATCTGTATGTAGGTACTCACAGAACGCTATTTATACAACCTTGTATGGTCTACTGTGGCATTCTATCTATTATATTTCTAATTTTTTAAAATAATGTACGTCTTTTAAGAAATCTGAAGAATAAAAACGAGATTTTACAATTTTATTTTTCTACAGTTCAAAGTTTGGGATTCTTTTGCCACGTATACGAGTATATATAAGTCTGTTCTCATGGGTAAAAGTCTTTTATTAATTAGGGCAGTGGTTAAATTTTTAACATACTTTTACTTATCTATACATTTACAACACTATTTACAGTTTACATAGTCATTTCAACAATTATTTCAAATGCGAGCATCCTTCCCGAATACAAAGACGAATCCTTTTATCAATAACACATAAAGTAAAAGTTGATGCATCTTTCACTTATTTCCATATATCCAACCATTCAAGAGATTAAATAAGGTAGTGGAAGCCTGATTTGGTAGCAGTTTGAGTCTAGGATACAAGACAAAAATTGTTATATTCAAAAAGACTTTTGAGTGTCTGGGAATTTCATACATCCAAATAAAATTAATTTACTCATACACTATGTACAAGAATTCTGTTCAGTTGCAACTACTGGGCTTAGTCCATACAGTGAGCAATCTGGGGAGTCAGTTCATCACAATTTTGAAGAGAATTGAAGTCACTATAAAATTAAGAATCAGTACTGAAGACTATTTATAATTTTTCCATATCATTGTTATTACTATACATGCAATTGCACCGGAACAGAATTTCTAGCAGCCAAATAAAGTTTAGATATTGTATTCTTTGAACAAATATTTTCTCATAAACCCATCATTGATTTGAAGTTTTGTTTTTTAAATTATTCTTATTTGTGGTATAGTGCCTCCGACTTTTTATGTACTGTGCCTCCATGATGGTCAGTTCATAATAATAAGTGGTATTAGCACCCCCAAACCCAGTATAGAGCCTCTGATCAGAGGCAATATACCAATTATTCTTATTATCCTTATAATAATATTGGGTAAAGGGGTCAGGCCCGAGTAAAGGAGGGGTTTAAAATATCTTTAAATAAAACACATAAAACGTGGTAGAGCTAATAAATTAATGGGTACCTACTGTACTTAATGTTAATTTTTGAATAAAATTTCCATTTCTATAAAAGTTTATAATGAATTGTTCAATGCTACTAGGAATTCAAAGAAAATATCCTCAATACATTTTAAACAGAAAAATAAAAGTTTCTAAAATATTTTGGCTCAGGTTACACTTAAAAGTCAATATTTTAAAAAGCCATGATAATGACATGTTTGCAGGATAGACATTTTAATTATCTTAATTTTGCTTCTTTAGAAATAAAGAACTAGATGTGGGGCTAGGAGGACAAGACTCCAAATAAGTTTTCAAACAAATCATGCTAATTCCTTAAAGTGAGAACTTTTTTAAAATATTGGTTGAAATCCACAGATCAGTAGATAACTGACATCTAAAAGTTAAAATGTTGATATTATGTTTCATTAGAAGCTGAACAATTATTATGCTTCATTTAATTTAATATTCAGAAAATAACTACATAAAATCTTGTTATATAAATGTTGATTTGTTTTACCAGATAAGTTAGTTAGTTAGTGAACTGTGAGATTTATTGTCCATTCTTAGCAGACATTTATCCAACTATTTCCAGAAATAATGTTGTCTAATTCCAACAAAATAGCACTTTAATTTATGTATCAGTTTGTCCAAAATGAGATAAACAAATTCATAAGACAAAATGCTTGACAAACAATTACAAAGACAAAAAATCCTCTTATGTCATGGTTCATCCAAGTATATATTTTCTGTTGACAATGTATGTTGCACTTCAAACAACTTTATTAATAGGGAGTCAGAATTCAGTGGGTAAGAAAAAGGTCTGGTCAATACTAAGTCAGTAAAAATTCATGTAATTAGAAATTCACAAAATTAATGTGGAAACTTCTTCTTCTGGCTTTTCCCACATTCCTTCTGCATACAAATTATGGACTTTGCAGCAGTCAGATTGTTGTTCATACTATTGAATTCTTCATATGAAGCTGATCAACTTTTCTTCCTTTTTGGCTTCAATATCTGCCCATGGACTTTGATATGACTGGGCAACCAGCAGCATGTCAAATTTACCCTGATTTTGTTTTTGCATATGACATGTGGACACTGCCTACACCTCATGATATTTCTCATATCAGTGTGTGTGGGCCATGACCATACTTTTCTATATAATATAGTAAGGTATTAAAAGTATTCCCAGAATTCAGTAAATTATATACCATTTAATAGATAACAATATTTGGATTAAACATATACATGCTATATTTGGTTTTTATTTTTAAAACCACAAAGATGTGTTTTATATTAGACATAATTAAGATCTCCAATGCCAGATCAAGCAAAGAACCTAATAATGATTTCCAAATGCAAAGGGTTAAGGGTGTTATTCACAGCCTTTTAAATGTCTCCAGCCTTAGTGAATTCTTTCTTAACTGAGTGGATTAAAGTGGTGAAAACCACAACTCCAATAGATTCTGAATGGTGTTCTTCTTATTTAAATTCAGACCTCCAACAATCTTTTCACCATCAACAAAGCTTCTTTCTCTCCAACCTTTGTTGATGGCCAATCTTTTGCTCTCAGATCTTTTCACACTGAGAACATTGTTCTTGGATCTTACTGCTTTTCCATACATAAGAAGAGTACATCTTTTATAAATAAAAGGATCACATCAACTTCAATGAATGTTATCTCACTAGCAGTAGACTTGATAAAACCTTATGTTTATTCAGCTTTCCATATGCATCCACACCCCTCCCCCACATACCTCCACCTCCACAAGTAAAGGCTTTGAGAAACAATTTGTTTTCTCAAATTCTGGGAAGATTTTTAACTTATTTTTAGAAACTAAGCCCCTGGTCTATGTGGATTCAAAGAACAGTATGTCTTCATAATAACAATCACTTCTTAATTGATCTTCAAGTTAATGTTGAGATTCTTTTCCAATCCATCTCTACTGTATAAACCATTTCCTCTTTGCAAAAGGTATTATTTTAACTTTCTGGATCCAGATCTTCTTAAAAGCTCCTTATTGTTATTTTATTTAAAAAAAGTCATTTTAACTAAGTAGATACCTACCAAAATTTTAGGAATTTTGAAAATGGACTTACTATGTATGATAGAATTATTTTATGATGAACTGATACATACAGTAAATCTATATATATTGCAGTTCATCATATAATGCAAATAAGCAATTTTTTGACACAGTTTACCTGTTTCACATGTTCTAGTACATGTATTTAAAATCAAATAATATTACTAAAAGTATTATGTACCAAAAGTCTCAAAATAATTTTAAAAAAATGAAAAATATATATATATGGATTGTCATATGACTGTTTATATGGCACCAATTGTAGTATCTAAACACTATTAAAAATTGAAACAATGGGTGCCAATTATAGAATTCATTCTCACTAAGATTTGCTACATTTGACATCCAAAAGGTGAGTGAGATTGTGTTGAACTAACATCAGTCTTAATCCTAAAACTTAAACTCAAGTTGACTAATGCCAGTGTTGGTGGTGGACTAAACCCAGGTAAGTCATGGTTTTAATACTTTTTCTCAACACCAAGGCTATTACAACTAAAACAGTGGAACTCATACATTGATGATTTTTCATTTTAAAAATGACAATATTTATTTGGTTGAAATTTTTTATAATCACCTTCAGTACTTTTAAACTGCACAAAATATGAAAAGAAAAATGCTTATAGCTGTCAAGAATAAAAAATATTGACAGGTTATCAATAAGCTAATATATTATAGCCAATGTTCTCCATAAAATGCATCAATTATTCATTATTGTAATATATAACCATAAATGTTTATAATCTCACCCCATAAATTCCTATTGCATTGCCATTACATCTTGCATATTCAAGCAGAAAATTGATGATATGGCAAATACACAAACAAATTTTAAATGTATCAAAGCAAAATGTTTCTGAATATAATAGAATCTTTTTGGTAAAAACAGTACTTTCACTGTGTAAATATAAAATAAATCAAAAACCACTATTTATAATGGTAAAAAGTAAATATAACAAACAAGGATTAATAGCTAAGAAAAAACAGTTGGTAGTCTAACCATTAATAAAAATGATTGTTGTGCTCAATTAAAAAAAACTATAAAAGTCAGAAATCAGACATGTGAAAAGAAATCCAGTTGCTAATTCTGCATTCTGTTAAGACCCAATAAGGCTCACTTAGAACTAAGATTAATTAATAGTAAATAAGAAATCAGCAGGAAGCAAAAGGTATTTAATATTTAGAGTGGATACTATTGATAGCTAAAGTGGTGTGTATATTATTGAAACCATTATTTAAATTTAAAGAGTTTTGATTACATTTAATAGAACAGATTCTAAAACATGTCAGATCACTATATTTATACAGCATAGAGACATTAGCAAAATCAATAGAAATGAACAGTGTCCATGGCATGAACAGCAAGTGCATTGTGGGTATTGCATTTAAGAATATAAGCTTTATACTCCTTAACATGAGTAGAAAGGTCATGACCTGTTTCACCTAGGCACAATTTATTACAATTAGAACATTTAATTTTGTACTACTAGAAAACTTAGATTTAGTAGGGTTGGAAACTTTACAAAAGTGTTTATAAAAATGGCTTCCTTAATTGAGTGAATGAAAAGGTAATTTTTAAATAAAAATTGAAACACTAATCCTGGCAATTTGAATACTTCTTTAGCTAATAATTTTGTTGTTAAATAGTATTCACTCATGAGGTATAGTACTGTTACAAATAGATTCTCCAATAACAAGAAATAAGTCAAGTGTTAGGTTCTGTCTATTATTGCTTATTTTACACATTCACAGTTTGTCCTATACATATATGTGGTACAAGTTGGTCATGGTTATTAGATAACTATTATATAAGACTATGAACACAATTAACTGAGTAATACTACATACATGCTACATACTAACTATCTGCAACACACCACTCCTTAAAAAGGGTATGGATATCATTATACATAATTACATCAAAATACATAAAATAATATTGTTTAACAATTTACTTGAAATCAGCCACTACTGCAGACAATAAATCCACACAATCAATATGGAAAAAATACATATCAGGAATATAGGATATATCATGATGATAGGTATACAGAACATTTCAATGATAAGATAATTACTATGCACATTACAAAAATTAGTGCAATACAATAATATTTAAAAAAAAACGATCATAACAACAAAATAACATGACATTACACCCCTGACAAAGCGTCTGTGATTACATTATCTTTACCTTTGATATGCCTAATGATTAGATCATATTCTTGTAGGTTTAAACTCCATCGCATCAACCTCTGATTCTGATTTTTCATTCGGTTAATGAAAGTCAATGGGTTGTGATCGGTGTAAACGAGAATTGGTTTTATTGTTGTATTTAAGTACACATCGAATGTTTTTAACCCTAAAACTAAGGCTAAAGTTTCCTTCTCGATAGTAGAATAATTCATTTGTGACTTATTGATTTTTTTTAATAATAAGCGATGGGATGGTCGACCCCACTATTGTCTTCCTGCATGAGCACTACCCCTGCCCCAATATCACACTAACTTAAATTGCTTATAGAAGTCTGGCGCTCTTAAGATGGGATAATTAAGAAGCATACACTTAAGAGTGTCAAAAGCTGTCTGACACTCCACAGACCAGTTGAACATATGTAGTGTTTTTATTTAGTAAATTTGTCATTTCCACTGTGAAGTGTCCTGATTTGCTTCATCTTACTTGTATCCATATTAAGATCATCTAATTCTTTGATCAAGAATGATAACTTTCCTAAATGTCTTAAAGTACGTATATTTTTATTTGTTTCTTTGTGGATGTTCTACCTTCTTATGGACGGTTATCGTCTTCAAGCGTTGTTCTCCTTGTACGGTTTGATACAACATCTGGATTTCTGATAAAATCCGTGATAAGAGATATTCCCTCTCCAATAGTTGTTACATTCGGTTCTTCCCGGAGGGTCTCAAATGTTCCAGAATGATAGCGATTTACATTTCTGGGTAGGGGTACCAGGAGTAGTAGTTTACCATTGCCTTCTACTTGCCGCAGTACTGGAGCCAAGAACGAGTTACTTGTTTGCTTCCTGCTGATTTTCTGAGGTCACCGTTGGCCAGAACAGATTGGCTCTTCAGCTAGCTTTCAGTACTACACTGCTGCTGCTGCTGCTGTTGTTGTTGTTGTTGTTGTTGTTGTTGTTGTTGTTGTTGTTGTTGTTGTTGTTGTTGTTGTTG
>JAUYWI010118616.1:0-10454 GCA_034780595.1 Parotoplana pacifica
TTCTTTCGGTTATGCATAAGTGTATGACACATACCTGCATTAACCCTTTTGTATTTTATTACAAATAAATAAATAAAAATATCGAATTCTCCATTATTATTATTATTGTTGGTCTTTGTATTCTGCGCTTTAAAGATACGGTGGCAGTAGTCACAGTTTTAAGGAATGATCCTCGAACAATATTTAGCTATTCATTTCTTTTCCAAGCCTGCAGGACAGGGATGAACAACCCCCGTAAAAGGAAAGTTACCCACATTCGAAAACAGTTAAAGTTTTAGATTTTAGTTTTAATTAACACCATCTATTTGGAAAATTATCAGTTAACATATCAAAAATCTAATCAAAAGTAATCAATAGACAATTACATCAAGTACAAGTATGCTTAAAAACTGCTTTGACTCTTCTTGGATAAATTATATAATTTTGTTCAACATCTCCTGAAAGTTTGTTGCCACAGATGATGAGCTGTATACCAATGATTATGAATTTCTCTTTGTTCCAACCAGTTCCTTCAGATGCCCCACAAAAAAGTCTCCATCGGATTGAGTTCTGGACATTGAGGTTGCCAGAACATCACTATAACATCATTGTCCTAAAACAATTGATGAGTGTGGCGGTTCATAATATGAACCGCCCCACTCATCAATGGTTTTAGGACAATGACTTGTCATATTATGACAAGTCACATTGTCTTGTTGAAATCTAACTTGAGAATGGGCTTGAACCGCCGGAAACAAATGAATCTCCAACAAATATGTCTACTGTTCCGATAAATTTGTGAGACAAGAATGTACAGAAGAATTAGGTGTTGATGCATGTGCTTTGCCTCTTCAAAGGAAAGCTCCAAAGAAAATTAAAATTGGTTTAGCACTAGAAGAATTTCCTAAAACAGAAGAAGATTTCTATCGAAGAATTTATTTCCGGCTTCTGGATCAATGTAGCAGCTGCATTAGAACTCGATTTAACCAACCTGGCTATGAATCACTAAAACTACTCGAAACTGTTCTTTTGTGTGCCGTCAACAACACACCCTTAGAGGTAGACATACTTACTAAAATTAAAAATAAATACCATGAAGACATAAATATCTCGCTCCTTACAACACAAATAGAAACTTTTCAAACTTTATTGGATGTTGAAGATAAACCGCAAACAATGAAAGACATTTTTAGATTCATAACGAATTTGCCTAAAAGTAATCGATCCATTATCTCCGAAATAATAACCATTGTTGAACTCTTATTAGTACTTCCAGGTACGAATGCAGTTTCTGAACGATCCTTTTCAGCCATGAAGCGTGTAAAAACATACCTTCAGAGCACTATGTGTCAATCTCGTTTAAACCACTTAATGGTTTTACATGTGAATCGTGAAAAAACAGACAATCTTGACCTACAAAGCGTAGCCAATGATTTTGTGTCATACAGGGAACAACGATTTTCTTTTTTTGGTAAATTTTAAATGCTATTTGTTTTAATATGTTACAATCTTATTGTGAATAACATGTATACAATACAATATCGTCAAAAAATAGACAATATTACTTAGGTATAACTATACCTACATACATGTATCCTATTGTGAATAATATGTAAATGAGTATAACATAATTATGTACATATTTCTGAGGTACCTAGTATGCTTACTAATGATATGATGCTGTTTATTTAGACTTCCAAAAGGGTATAATGTTTTACACGTGTCCAATATTTCTTCGATAAATGTCTGCTTTATTTTATTATCATATTAACTTTTTTTACTATTTCCTTGTCTAACTTTCTAAATTGTATCTACTTTTTCAAAACATATTTTGGTCAAAATAAATGTGTTTTCATGTATACCTAGACAAAATTAACTTTTTGAGAGTATAGCGATATTTAATATTTATAATTTGGTAATAGTATCTTTTATAAAAGTGGCCCCCCCAATGAAAAAGATATTGCTACAGGCCTGACATAATTTAGCCACTCCAGATTGGTCCAACAACATCATTTTTAGCGATGAAGCCACATTCCATTTGGACAGAAAAGTAAATTTGCACAACAGCAATTATTATGCAACTGGAAATCCTCATCCAATTCTTGAAAAACCAATGAGATCAAAATCTGTAACAATTTGGGCAATGGTTTTATATCATCATGGAATCATCCACCATGTGTTTGATGGGACTGTCAATAGAGATAATTATGCTTATCTTTTGGAAACAGTTGTTCTCCCCTTCTTCAGAAGAAAATACAATTGCATTTATCAGCAGGATGGTGTGACAGCTCACTAGATTTTAGTGCATATATATTTGAGGCTTTCCATTATCCTTAATTAGTATTACAATTGGTGTAGGTAGCCTATTTACTAAGTTCTACAGATTTTATATTATTATTCCCATCCCTAAGCAATAGGATTAGCATCAGTCTTAATTCAAATAGACTCAAGGTTTATTCCTTCAGATGCAAATTAAGTTTTAATAATTGACTAATGTCTTGGATTAGTATATTTTATTTTCAGGCCTATGTGAAAGCCATACATGGATTAAGTATTTAATCAGTGTAATAGATACTATAGAATCCATCACTAGAAATTTTTTTCATTATATGTATGTACACAATCTGTTGCTTATATTCTATTACCTATATCTTTCAGTCAAATGAATGTATAGATGGAAGATACACAAAGCAATTTTAGGAAGAGGTCCTCCTTAAACACAGATCTTATTGAAGATGAGCTTGAGGTGAAGAAGAAAAAACCAAATGAGTCTCCAGAAAATTCAACATTGCTAGTAAGTTTTTTTGCTTGGGCGTCATTCCAGCCTGAACCAACAGATTTTAAAAAATGCTTGTGGCACATGTCAACAAACCTTATTGAAATTTTAACTATATGTTACCTCATATATGAAAACATGTAATCCAAAATTGCATTGCAATATTCTTAGCCATTTTAATTTTATAGTCATTTAAAGTTTTGCCATTTTTTGAATATTTTTCAAAATTTCAAAAATATGCTAGTTTTAAATAACTCTCTCATTTCTGACATAAGAAAACCTCAGTATTCAATAACATATATTTGTACAAAATCCTAAATTTTTTAGGTTTTCTAATGTCAGGAATTTCTATTTGTATGTAAACATACCAAAAAAATGATTTTTTAAGATTTTGAGTCACTTGTATATTTTTTCTGACACATTAAATCCTACTCATAATCCATAACTTGAACTATTTGATAAATACTTTAAGAAAAATATAAATTTGTAAGATTTTATCTGTCAGAAAAAATAAATAATGTGTAGAAATCCATAAATTTTGCCATAAATTGATAATGCGGTAAATTTTTCTGACTTGAAATTAATTAATGAGACAAAATCTATATATTAATTTACTATTAAATTAATTTCATGTAAAAATTTCAAAAAGTTTTTTCAATTAGAAAGTCAAAACTTGATGACATAAAGTTATTCAATTTTACATATATATTTTTGGTCTAAATTTTGTATGTATATTGTGTTTAGTCTAGACTATCAATCATAAAGTTTAATACAAGTATTTTTATTTATAAACATATAGTTATTGATTATGAGAAACATACTCTAAGTAATCAAAACACAATTATATTGTAAAAAAGAAACAATACTTACTAGATTTAAGTTGCATTACAAATATAGTGCATATTTGTACAAATAATTCATTTATGTAAATTATTGTAGTAGTGTAAAAGTAGTTTTTAAGTAGTGTAAAAGAATCAATGTTCATAATTATTGTAGGTCTACTTAATGATATCTGTAGTTTTCATAAGCAAAAATACCTGTATACTACAATCAAGAGCAACATTATTGCTGTGACCCATTTAAGTTACACAAAAAGCCAGTTAGAAAGGGTAAACTTTTGACATTTTCAAATAACATGACATCAGTTGAATTGATACCTGGGAAAACAATTTGTGTCAATTGTAAATTGAAGTTAGATGAACCTAAAAAATCAATTAGTCCAATTGCATCTGACAATGAATTAGACTTTTCTTTAAAAATCAGTTGAAGACATAAATATAGAGCTGGTTCATCGTTCAAATGTATCCCCAATCAAGAATTGAAGATTAAGTCAAGATCAATTCAAGAGAAAAGTAATAAAAAAGGCTGAAAAGATTAAAACAAGAGGAAAAAATAGTTGATGTTGATGCAGAACTTCCATTAAAAGAACCATTTGAATCTAAAAAAGAAAAACATCTTGATGCTATTCTAAATGCAATAAAAGCAAAATTCTTAAACACAAATTCATATAATGAATGTGTATCACTTCTTACACTATCACCTGAGTACTGGACAATTGAACATACAACTGAATTTTTCCAGACAACTTCCTATATGGTCTGTGAAGCTAGAAAACTTAAATTACAAGCTGGTATTTTTCCCCTAAGAAATGTGAAACAAGCAACATATTCTCTCTTTTAAATATTACTTTTTACATTATTGACACTTCATTTAAATCAGATCATTGCTTTCATTTTTCAATTTTTCTTTTATTAATTTTTACCAAAACCAATTGATATTAGATCTATTTTTATAAAGGTAAGTTCTACTACTATTATTAATAGTTTTATTGAATATTGGTATCAAATATATTGAAATTGTATACTAAGTATAGACATATTAGAATGAATCATGTACAATTACTATTATAAAAAATGCATCATCTGGTCAAAAAATGAATAACAAAAAGGTTGCATTAACACAACATCAGCGTAATGTGTGATGTTTCGGACAAAATATAAGCCACTATGTCACACAGCTAAATTAACAATTTCTATGATCTTTGATACTATGTATTAGTATTTGTAGTACATAACTATAATATGTTTCTTGTTCATAATAATTTTACTGCTGGTATGCAAATAATTACTAAAAATAATTAACATAAATAAATTGTAAGTCATAAAAATGCCAAATATAATTCTACAAAGTGAAAAATTACAAAGGCCATATCATATTTTATTTTATTATTTGTTTAAAAAAAGTCTG
Source organism: Parotoplana pacifica (assembly GCA_034780595.1). Taxonomy (NCBI): domain Eukaryota; kingdom Metazoa; phylum Platyhelminthes; order Proseriata; family Otoplanidae; genus Parotoplana; species Parotoplana pacifica. The sequence goes on from JAUYWI010118616.1 coordinate 5,003, forward strand.
AGTGAGATTAGAACCCGGTACCTAAGGTATATGAGCCACACACTCTACCACTACACCACTGAGACAGTTGTGTACAAGATAATATTTGTAGAGAGTTATTATCTGACATAATGAGCAATGTATTTACCATATAGATAGGAGTTTTTATGTTATCCTTTAGTAGCATAATATAAAAGAAAAAGAGGAAGAGCTCAATGCTACAATAGTTTGTATATTTGTACAAATATGCAAACTATTGTAGCATTGAGCTCTTTTTCTCTTTACTATGTTATTGCTCTTTGTACATCTAATATGTAGGCCAATTATTTATTTCCATTTTAGGATGTCAACAAAACGGTGTTTTACATTAAAGGAAGCAATAGAACTGATGGAAGCAGAAGAAGATGAATTTAGAAATGTAATTGACGTTGTTGTACTACTGCCTGAAGTCGATGTAGTCAGTGATGAAGAACAACTGGATGAAGGTGACATGGAAGAAACTGTTGACATTTTAGAAGGGGTTGATGTTGCTGGTACAGTTGAAATTCATCATTCTGATTTAGAAAATAGAAATGGAGATGACATTGAAAAACCTACCAAGCAGCCAAAGATAAAAAAGAATAAGCTCAATCCAAAGTGGACTAAAGAATCTGATGTTTCATTTCCTTCATTTCCAATGGACAATTCAAGAGAAAAAATAAACAATTTGGATGATCAATTGTCAGATTTATCTGAAGAAAAACTTTTTTATACTTTTTTTGATAGTGATATAATGGACCTAATTTGTACACAAAATGAACTATATGCCCACCAGAATAATAGACTTGGTTTCAGGTTGCCCAACACTTAGCTAAAATGCTTCATAGGCTTCCTTTTATTTTCAGGGTATCACTGCCTTCCTAGAGAAGAAATGTATTTTGAAAATGCAGAAGATGCTGGAATACCATTAGTCAGAGAGTCATTGATGTGCAAGCAGTATTGAAATATAAAACAAAACATTCATCTGGCTGACAATACCAAAATTAATCTGACCAATAAAATGTACAAACTTCAACAGTTTTATGATATAATAAATGCTAAATTCCAACAGTTTGGTATAATTGAATTTGCGTTATTGATTGATGAACAGATGGTTACTTATTTTGGCTGTCACAGTGCTAAGATGTTTCTGCAAGGCAAACCTGTGTGGTTTGAGTTTAAACTTTGGTGTCTCTGCAGTTCATCTGTTTAAAGATGTCTTCCATATTCTGGGAAAAGTGAATACTATGATATCAATTTGGGACTTGGAGCTAGTGTTGTAATGGAGTTACTGTCTGTTGTTCAAGATCCTGCACATCATTTGATTTATTTCGACAACTTCTTTACCTCACATGCCCTCATGGTTTCACTAAAAAATGGTGGATATTTTGGGACTGGCACAGTATGTGAAGATTGCCTTAACAAATGCATTCTTACTAATTCTAAAGAAATAGCGAAGATGGAAAGCAGAGCTCATGATTCAGCATTTGATGCAGACAACCAAAATATAGCAGTAAAATGGAATGATAAATCTGTTGTATGTTTGACCAGCAATTTTGAAGAAGTGAAATCAATGAAAACAGAAGCGTTTCTCCCAAAAACATAAAAAAGAGGTTTCCATCCAACAGCCTTATTTGATAAACTCATATAACAGTTATATGGGTGGTGTGGACTTGCATGACAATTTTGTGTCAAAGTACCGCATCAAGGTAAAAGGGAAAAAATGGTGGTGGCCACTATTTACCAATATAATTGATTCAGCCCTTGTGAATGCCTGGAGACTGCATCGCCTTCTGGGAAAAAAGACGGACCTACTGACTTTCAGGCGCAAGGTCGCAGTTGCTTTGTTGAAAACGGAACACCCAATTGACGAACCTGTTGTCAAGGATCCTGTTGTTCAACAAACTGGTCATCCATCCGTTATTACTCTATCTTCGCTCCCAACAACTCGAAAGGACAATCATACTATCACTAAATTAGAAAAACGCATCCGGTGTCGTTTGTGCAAATCACAAACTATTTTTAAATGCAGTCAGTGCAATGTTGGGATCCATCCAAAGTGTTTTTCTGCATATCACATTTGAATAGAATAACCATTATTACATTGTTTACAATACTGTTTAAGTCATTTAGCTAGTTATGAAACCAATTTTTTTTAAAGTCAATTTTAGTATTTTGTAAACAAATATTCATACATTCCGCTCACGTTGCGTTAACGCAACATATTTTTCGTAAATGTGGTTATAGATTTTCAATTATTTCTTTGTCAATATTTTCATTTATTCACATGTAATAAAATAATAAAATATAAATGTGATCGAATAAGTATTTCTTGTAGCGACGGTAAATGGGTTAACTTTATGTTGACATCTATTTTCCTCCATTTCGTACAGTCCTCTTGAACCCCAAATGTCTTCAGATATTCACCAATGCAAGTTTTCTATTTTATTTGGCGTCTTTCACAGCTCCCTCTGCTACATCTTCTTTTTTCTCTGACTTCTGTACCCACATGGTCCCATTGGCAATCACCACATATCCAAATCACCTGACTTTTTACATTTCTCAGTTTTCATTTCATTTTTTTGTCATCGTCTGCATCAGTTTATCAAGTCTTTTCAGTCTTAAATATATCTGACCATTTTCATCACGGCCAACCATATCTCCTCTGCTCTTGCCCTGTTGTAGAAGTAACCGTTTCTATCCTATAAGAGCATTGTTGTTCTTACCATTATCTTATACATAATACTTTTTACCTTATTAGAAAATTTAAAACTTTATAACAATCATTTCAATTAAGAGCCAAAATCTAAAAATGAATTTCACTTATTTTAGGGTTTGAGCTAACACACTCTCTGACCATTTTGTTCTTTCCACATGAATGGCATTGATGTACATATACAGACACCTGTTCTACATTGTTTGAACCATACTAAGTATGCTAAGTAGGGTTTATTTGTAATTTCTTTCGTGGAGTTCAAATTTGGATGATTTTATAAACGCTAGATGTTGATGCAAAAAGTAACTTTAATTTTTGCACATAATTAATCATTTTCGCTAAGAATATTTGACATAAAGGAGTATGGTTTGGGCTCATAATAATTTTAATAATCATTTAAAAAATTTATTTGTACATAGAAAGTAAGTGTTCAAAAATAGAAAAACAAATTATTTAACTTCAGTTTTATCTTACCAGTGTCTTTTTGAAAGCAGCTTATCTCTTATCAAATTCCTAATATAAACAGATTGTCTTTATACAATATTGAATTAGTAATGATATTGTTTGTTTTATATTTTAATTTTGTGCTGAGTGTGAATACTGATGTAAGTTTATCAACGTAATATCACATCAAAACAGCTTTTATATATCCATAGATAATTAGATGCTGCGTGGATGGTTCAATGATTACATTACCATCTGATTGGTTCTATTCCAGAAAGCTAAGTCAAATAAGTTTCCTTAATCATTTATAACTAACATTTGTCAATAGAAATTTAAAGAATATGCCATGTCTGATTGTTTATTCGATGTCTGAGCTTTTGAACTGCGGTAGATCTTATCCATTCAGCTACCGACAAACAAACAGTGTCTGCTATAATTTGATAGTTTCAAGATACGGGTACCGTTAAAAGGTGTTCTCAAGGGGAATATTACTGCTGCTATAGGAGCAGTGAGTAATTCAGGAAAGAATTTCTTTGTGGAAAAAGTAGGATCGGAATTCGATTTATCCAATATATTTGCTGTTCCACATTATATCGTTTCTCTATACATTGAAGATAGAAGATACATTTTGTGATGTTTTTATAACTTTCCAGGTTCGCTTGATCAAATTCTATGCACAGGTGGGGCTACGTTTCGATTAGGTAGTGCCGAAAATCTCTACTACTCTGTTGATTAGAATGAGAATAATAAATATAACGCATTTATAACATCAATGGATCAAAATGAAATGATAGTATGGTCTGGTGTACATATCTTATTTTGAGATTTTGGATTTTGGGGGCTCAATAAAGGCTTAAAATGTTTCGAATATTTAGAAATCTAATAGCTTATGTACGTGAACCCCCAGAAAGAATTTTCATAATGCGAGATCCCATATACCCCGGTTTGTGGCACAATATCTGGAAAATTTGGTCATAAATTTAATATTTCTACCAACATATTCACCAGATTAAAATTTGCAGGATCGCTGCGTCTTTGAGATTCCATATTTCGAGGTATATTATACTTCGAAGTAGGGAATCTCAAAGACGCAACTAATTTGCAGAAGGTTCTAGTGTTACACTATATTTCTACAGTCACTGGCTTACACCACAAATGGATGAGAAGGAATTTAGAAATCTCCTTGATCACTGCCAAAAGGCGATACACGTGAATGGAATGTATCTGTGAAATTCTACCCGTTTGTTCATATTTATTATTACAATGACTTTTTTGATAATTATAAATACTAATCTTCAATATCATTTGTTCAATATGTTTTGTTTAGAATGAAAATGGAATAATTAACGGGACAGCAAACATCTAATAAAAATTAACAATTATTAACTGATATATTTCATTTAGAAAAGCGAGATGTCGTGATAATATGAATGACTATGGATATAAATGTTTGCAGAACCATGATCTCTAACCCCCAGATCAAGCAGTTAACTTGATGATGATGATATTCTCTGAATAAATGTTGTTTAATAAAAAAATGCATGATCTAACTACTTTTTTCTTGTTTAAACTGACCTAGCTATACTACCATTTTACATTTATGCTACAAGGTTAAAAAGCCTTCAGGAATGTAAATATCAAATTAATTAATACAATATTTGAAAGGTTACATGGATCATAGTATTGAACATGTACAATACAAGTAAACAATGTAATACCCCATTTTGGTACTTACAATTCCATTTGGTGTAGCATTATAGGCGATGGTAGCGACCCTAACCTAACATCAGCCTAACGTGTTTGAAAACGGTGCTATGGCACTGAATCCAAAGATATTGACCGTAAAGAGCAGTTGAAAATGACTTTTCAAATATACGTGGATTACTTAAACTTTTCAGAATATCTAAGGCTCTACTTTTTTTTTCGATTAAATTTTTTGGTAGCATTATTTTACACAAAACGGTGCAATATTTGTTTTAGAGAAATGTATGACATTTGTAGATGATTTATCATGAAATTGCTATCGGGCGATTTGTTGGAAAGCATATGTAGGTTCAACGGTAGGAAGCTTGACAAAATAAATTTTCTCTTGGGGGGCAATTTAGCATTTATAAGTCACAATTTGTTTAATTTTGCATATTTCTTAAAATTAACATTGATTACCTGTGACCTATCTACAGGGTATGTCAAGTTTTGGTAATAATAAATTAAATATTATTACACTGTTAAAAATACTATGTCATTTTACAAAACAATTTTGTAATTTTACATAACTTTGCTAAACCTACAAAGTTA
>JAUYWI010118627.1:0-10454 GCA_034780595.1 Parotoplana pacifica
TGTAGTAGTCACAGTCTCCATCCCATACAGCATTGCTGGTCTCACCATTGTATTAAACAGTTTACCTTTCAACTTGTCTGGTACTTTTCTGTCACATATCACATCAGTTATCCTTTTCCATGCGCCCATCCGGATTGTATCCGTTTCTTCACCTCTTTCTCAGACCCACCATCTGCCTGAACTGTTGAACCCAGGTATTTGAACTTCTCTACCTGGTTAAGCTTTTCTCCCTGTATTTTCACCTCTAATACGAGCTAACACCCTTTGACAGTCACAAAAAATATCATCGTAATCATTTACTCTTCTCTTTCAGTGAAAAGGGTTATTATAGAGTTTTTTTCCAGATCCAAGGTATTCTGTTAGAATGCAGATTTATTCATTTTATTTATCACACTGACAACGTTCTAGAATAATTTAATTAATAGAAGAAGAAAAACCTTAAAATATAACAAAAAATGTATCATATTTCCTTAGAGAGAAACATACCGGCGTTGCTCCTTGTCCGTCTCTACGACAAAGTTCGTCTCGATTTCGGGAAATTTTTTGCATATCAGCCAACATCTGCCTCTCAGGAGCTAAACGAGTTTCGTCTATTTGTTGCTGAGTAATGTCTAAAAAGCAGAAAAAAATGCAAATTATTAACTGCCGGAAATTAAAATATTTTCATAGGATGAAAATCTGTTACTTTATAATTAAAAGAGTGATGTTCTCAAATTAGTAAATAGTAACTATATGAATCAAAACTTATTTTATCATAGCACACATAAAAGTTCAGTGTTTTAGCATTACAGTGGCTCAAAAGTAATTTTTTGAAACAAGAAGATTTTTCTTGTTATATAATACAGCATTGTTGTAAATATTTATAAATTTAAAATAGTTTTGTGAAAGCAGCTACATACCAATTTTATCATGCTTGGGTGACTTTCACATTTCAATCCAATTAAAACTATACGTCAAGGTACAACTTAGTTTTAGTATGAATTTCTCAAAGTCAACATTAATTATTGTAAGTTGTTGAACAAAATTAACTATGCGTACCATAATTATAGCAAAGTTATTTTCTTTCATTAAAATTAAAGAATTGAGAAAAAATGTTCCTTTTAAGTATTTTAGTTAAAGTGCAATTAAAACTAAATATGACAGTAAGTTGTATTATAATAGATTTAAAAAAATGCCTATATTACAATATTATAGTTAAAGAAATGATGGTAAAACTGATTTTGACAATTGGAAACTGGTGATAAAATTACATTTTACAATGAGCGCATTAAACCATTGAAATACAAATGTAGGTACATCTATTAGTCTATTAAAGTCTTAAACCTACGTCTTTTAGCCATTTCATGTTCAATATAATCCAATGTAATTTCTTCATCACAGATATCATATGGCATATTTCCATCGGCATTCACTGCTAGGAAATCAGCATCACTGAAAAAAACAATGCGTAGATTTTGATAATAATGTTCCCATTAAGCCGCTATAGAACTTCTATGAAAATAAAAATTGATAACACCAAACATTTCATCCAATATCGCCCGTCAATTAGTAGAACAACAATTATTCTCAATCAGTAAATAATACCTAATATTTGTCAAAATTAGAATTTTCGAAAAAATATTGCCATATAAGTTCAAATTATAAAATAAGCGGCCCAGGATAGTATTCTATTGGACTCTGATATTAAATCTTTAATAACCAAATACCAAGATAATACTCCTAAAAGTGTTTTTAGTGGCTTGCCTATGCGATTAAAATATACTTACCTACTTAACCGTCGGGTATGTAAAAATATGCTGTTACATAATTATGTAATACACAAGTAAGCGAATATTTAATTCAATAAAATACAACAACAAAAATTATAATTTTGTTCTTGTATTTTATCGCATAGGCAAGTAACTAAAAACAATTTTAGGAGTATTATCTTGGTATTTTGTTTTAAAATATTTAATATCAGAATCCGATAGAATAATGTATTCATTTTCGCTTGAATACATTAATGAAACATAGCCTACAGCTAGGCTACATTTATGTAAAACAGTTTTGAGTTTCCATTCATAATTTATTCTAATAAACCTTTGCATGCATAGTTTTTTACCATGTAAAAAAAACAGTTTGTAGTAGTGTGGAATCTGACGTCACCATTTTAAATGTTCCAAAACCGCCATCTAAGTAAGAGAAAGGATATGTTCCTTAAGTAGGTATTTAGAGTGACCCAACCAGCATAGAAATACATGGGCTCAGTCTTCTTGACTTATTTGAATTTCATTTTGATTTTTGCCCAGAAAGACAGTCAATCGGACAAAGTTGAACCTGGTGACGTCATGGGCTCTTAGATCGGCCCAATTATCAACTTAAAAATTCTCGACGAAAGAATAAACAAAAATACAGCCAAACAATAGACAGAAAGTATATTTTTTAGAGAGATGGTAGAATATCCCCTGGTGACCACAAGGTTAATTTTATAAGTTATAGAATTTTTATTAGTATATTCTTTATAAGTAAATAGTATTTCATAAGATAGATTGTCTTCATTGTATCCATTCTTGTGCCATAAATATAACATATATAACATATAAATACACAGTAAGTTCGCGATTATGTAGAGACAATTGACTCTTCTTAATATACTTCATGTTATTGCTGTTCTACATCAGTCTAGAAAATTTATATAAAACTTGATAAAAACAGAAATAATAGAATACAAACAACTTCACCATACAAAATTAATGAAAACGCAAAATTTAATATAATGGCCGATGATTTCTGAAATTTAGTTAAAATTCAGCACTTTCATCACATATTATTACCTACTAGAATTAAAATAGTTAAATTACATTAAACTCATGAGAAGCGTTAAAAACCTTCGTTGTCCTTCACTTTTTTATTGGCATCTTTTATTCTTGGTGGGGGGGTCATTCCCGCAGAATATCATACTTCTCATGAACCAATTTGGATGAAATTTGATACACAGGTAAATTGGAAAGATTAGTCGAGAAAAAGTTTTTAAAATTTGATACTGATTATCGATTTTTAGGCCCTTAAATGTCAAAAATCGCGATTATTTATGAGAACCATAATTATGTTCAAATGATGATGAAATCTTCAAGAGTTTATAGTATATCTATAGTTAACTAATTTCATTAATATTTGACCTCAAAATCGATTTTTTTGTAAAGAAGCACATTTTGACCATTTTGGCCAAACTTCACTTTTTCAGAAGGCTTATAGGGGAGGGGAAAGGTCCGACTAAGACATTTTAAAACTAAAGATCTGCAAAAGAATGGAGTATCTCAATGCCAAATTGCATGTAAATCAGTTGAACCGTTTTCCATAAATTTTAAAAACCTTAGGGACGATAAAGGATTAAAGATACAAAACTTCTCAGTTGGTCAGTATTTGAGTCAGTAATTGAGTTCGCATAACAAGCTAAAAGCTATTTAAAAATAAATCTGTCCTTATGTAAATGCCAAATGAAAATGCTCATAAAATGTTCTTTCCATAACAAGAAAATACTTATGTCTTACTAAAAGGTTATACTAAACGACACGCCTATTTATAAATCATTGAAGAAATAACCTGTACATTAGGATTTGCCTAGGAAACCGTTTATTTTAATTTTAACTTTGGGCGTTGGTTATAATGATTAATAGCACTACATGCTATAAAGTAAAACATAGCAATCTTATGTAGCATTTTCAAACTAACAATTCCATAGAAAGGTACAGTTCCCCGTATACTAATTTTAAGTCAATGGCAAATGGCTGTTAGCTTCAAAGCTCAGTTGCCCAATGAGCTTTATAGGGGGCATTTTGAGCCCTTTCTTCAATTTAAAAATTTAAATAGTTTGCTCCTCACTTCAAAGTTATATTTGCTAAAAATTATCTTTCTTTTTTCTCCATCTCCGTCTCCTTCATTAAGTTTGAACATTAAAAAATTCTAATTAAATCTGGAACCTAGACTATTTTACATAGACTATTTTACATAACAACAAGGAATTTTTACAAAGTTAAAAGACCTAACTATACTTTTTATGGACAATTGACCACAACTGTTGATAGGGACGACACTATTGTATAGCAACAAATTTATGACAATTGTAACAAAGACATAAATATTCTTAGCACTATACCTTTAACATTAGTAATATTAATAATATTTTTGTCTAAAGCATAAGTTACTATCACCAAAAAAGAACACATTGAAAACCCTTAAGGTCAAAAAAGATGTTAAAAAGTAATTTATCTGGGGTGTTGACATTAATTAGATAGTTATCACTGTTTTTATATAAACAAGTTAGGTACAAAGATACATATTAGATCAGTTATTTCTGACTCTAAAAATAAATATTAATATATTTTGAGTTACTCAGTCAATATAGTTTTAGTTTTCAGATGGTTATTGACTCTATTATTTAAAATGTAATTTATCTATAAACATAGAATTTATATACAAGAGCATTTATATAGCAAGAGCTAATAACATCCCTAATGATTGTTACAGTTTTTGAACCTTTTTATCTTTAATTTATTTGCAAAAAACAACAAGATTTTATAGTTGAAATTCGACAATATATATCAATCTAAGGAAAGATATAAGGTGACTGGGAAAATAAAGCGTTTTTTTATATTAAATATAACAAAAAAACAGAGAGCTAAGAAACATTTCACAAGATAATTGTGTAAAGATTTCAACATCAACTGGTCACATACTCCCTAGTTTGTATTTAAAGAAAACGATTTTTACCGGTCACCCTATAATATAAATTAAGTTAACAAAAGTTAAAGACAATCATGGCTGCCTTCAAGATAGCTACTTTGTTGCCATTAATCTTTTGTTTACCCCATAATATATTTCTTTTTGTTTTACGTTTTGTCTAAAAGAATACAGGGTGTCCCCAAGAAAACGAACCCCACCCCCTCCACATAAGATTTCATACTTCCCTTAGATGGGTCAGGATGAATTTAGTACACATGTAGCTTAGAAAGATTAATCGACAGAATTCTTTTTAAAAAATCAATAAGGGGCCGAATAGGTGCAAAATTAAAAGTTTGTCCGACTTGCTTCATATTTGGTGTATAGAAATCCATATTTATTTGAAAAAATATTGATTATCAATTTTCTTTGCAGAAACAAATCGATATTTTTGCCCAAAATCACTTAAATAGTTCCAAGACTAACAACCACAAAACAGATATCAACTTTCTAATACACTATTTCAAATGTCCTAATTCTACATTTTAAATTTGAGCAAGATAGGATGTTTCGTTAAGATTTCAGAGCCATTTAAGGGAATTTTTGACCAAATAAAATCAATGATTTTTTCAAAACATATTTATTGATTTGGGTTACTGAGTGTCAAATGGACCTATACATTAAATTTGAAGCAAATCAAACAAAGTTTAATTTTTGGACCTGATAACATCATTATCCCCTAGCTTGGCCCCTTACCAAGTTTCTCAAAATAAATATTAATATCGATAAATCTTCCCAAGCTACCTGTGTACCAAATTTCAGCCAAATTTATCCACGGGAAGTATGAAATTCTAGAGTGTTTCGTCATTTTGGGGACAAACCTGTATTGGAATCGAGAATAAAACATTGCAAAAATTCATATTTGCTTGGCTTACTATTCAGAGAGTATCTGACATAATTCCCAATGACCACAAGTTGCTGCGGCATGAAGAGGAGTCCACAATTCGCTGTCTCGTGCGTTCACATTAGCACCATATCGAAGCAACAATTTGCACATTTCCACACTTTTGTCGATACAACACTGAATTCGGAAAATATGCATAGATTTAATAAGACAAAAGTAATCATAGAATTTTTCAAAAAAGGTCAAAAGGCCTAATTAAACTATAAAGTAATCTTTATGCCAACGATCGCTGATTACCAAGCCTTAAAAACATTTTCATTATTATTTAAGATTTATAACATTTTCCAATGTATTGCTTGCTTAAATTAATGACATTTTAGTTTAAAATAGTTTACGCCCAAAGTGATGGCAGAAAATTAAAATATAATGAAACTTTACACGTCCATTTAAGAGATGTACAGCGAAATGTTGTAATATCTAAAACGAAATGTCCTATAATATGGCATTCAAAATATCCTATTTAAAATACTGAACTTGGAAATAGGTACTATTTGATCACCATATATTTTAAATACGACATTTTAAATGTGACAAAATAAAGTTGACATTTTAATGTAGGTATACATATGCCAACATGATTGCCCATATTGAATAAGATATTTTTAAAATGACGATATTTCGGAGAGATTGCTCTAATTTGACAATACAAAGAATCATAAAAAGTTACGCAACTAACATTGAATACATACAAGGATACGTACCAATCAATATAAAAATTATCTTTTTACAAATTAAACACTACATTTCTAATATATCAGCTTTTGTTATCTTTATGGGATTAACTAATGTTCCTATACTGAAATTTTGTTTTAAAATTTATTAGCCAGATGACGTAATGAATGAAATAGTGATATAAAATATAGTACTTATTAGAATAAAACCGAGATGACTAGAAACGCTTGTTTACATATAGTAGCCTCTGTACATAATGTATACAGAAAAATATTGTTTAAATACATATATTAAATAAACTAACAAAATCCTTAGCTCCCAATGATGTCAAAGGTGTAATTAAAATATACTATATTAGTCTTGGTACATGTCATTTGATGGACTTTATCAGCAACATGTTAGTTTTACTAATGTAACACTTTTACTGGATCCTGTCCGTTTTTAACTTTTCCTGTCCTGTATCTCATTAATCTGTCCAAAGCAATATACAGAAAATTATTTAATACGATCCTTCACATGACTATGACGACGCTGCTATCCAATAGATCTATGCATTCAATACACAAAACATCTACATTCATGATTGATTCACACGCACATTCGTATAACAAACCTACCAATACCTCTTCTTCAAGAATAATGAACGACACATAATTCAGTCAAATATAAGATGCGTAATTTCTTTTCAAGTTTATTATTCTCAAGAATTTCATACAATGGGAGAAACAATAAAAAACGTCGACAAGAATTTGAAGGAGAAGCGATGCAAACGAATTTGTGGTTTTAAATGCATATCTATTGTTGGTGCAATTGTTTTAATTGGTTCGATACTTGTGGTTGTGAGTGTTACATTAGCTGCAGTCTACAGAACAGTTGGTACAAAACCGGCCTGGAATAAATACAGACTGCCTTCTACGATCATTCCACTTGAATACGACTTGACAATATTCCCCAATATTTACACATCAAATACTTTTGAGGGCAATATAACTAGTATACTTCGTGTTGTGAATCGAACATCCCATATCATTCTTCATCTTAATGGACCAACCATTGTAGAATATTCCGTAACAAAACTAGCGGCGGGATCTTCGTTATCCAAAACAATCATTCCGGTGAACCGTGTGTTTTCTGTTGCCAGTAAGGATTATTGGGTCATGGAATTAATAACTTCACTAGAACCTAATTGGAAAATACAACTTCAATTACAATTCACTGGATATTTCAGTAAAACTGTTAAAGGATTTTATATGTTTCGTTCAAAAAACAGTATCCGAAGTGACATATACGCGTCAACCCAATTCCAAGCATTTGAGGCACGCACTGTATTCCCTTGTTTTGATGAGCCAGTGTTCAAAGCTCATTTCACAGTTCACTTGATTCATAAACCTGGTTATACTGTTTTGGCTAACATGCCAAAAATGAAAACAGAAACATTTGATTCCATGTCTGTAGATAAAAGTAAACTGGTAATTACTCATTTTCAGAAAACAGTTCATCCTATGTCAACATATTTAGTGGCATTTTTTCTAAGTAATTTTTACAACTACACTTTGCATGTCAGCAATTCAGATAAAGACAGTCATACTCCGATCGTACGGATCTTTGCTCCAACTCCATCTGTCCATTTAGGGTACACGAACTATGCTGGTGAAATGAGTATAAAGATACTCAAATTTCTGTCTCATGTCCTAAATTTTTCTGAACCAATGCCAAAATTAGATATGGTGTCAGTCAAAAAGTTCCCGTATCTAGGTATGGAAAACTGGGGTTTAGTTAATTATGCACCTAATGCCCTGCTAGTTAACCCATCTGAACTTGCAAGTCCCCAACGAAAATGGAAAGTGTGTTTAATAATAAGCCATGAAATCGCCCATTCATGGTTTGGAAATATAGTTACTCCTCAATGGTGGACCGAGTTTTGGCTTAGTGAAGGTCTAGCAACACACTTTTCTATATTAAGCTTTTCCCATGTTTGTCATGGAAAAGGTGATCCTAAAGTAGAAGTTGTGGATATATTGTATTTTCAAGTAAGAAATTTTATATCGACCATTGACCAAAATTATATCTGGAGTCCAATTAAGGTTATAGAAAATTCAAAGAAACAGACGTTGTTTCCATTTAGGCCCTCAGTTTATGTAAATGGAGCTATAATAACTGTCTGGATACAGTCATTAATGGGTTCGATAAACTATATCAAACAAATACAGAATTATATTGAAACCCACCAATTTTCAACTACCACTACTAATGATTTTTGGCGACATTTATCTCACAATTTTCCCGGAAACATCTATGACATGAATAATTGGTTGTCCCAAACAGGTTATCCTGTTGTTCATATCAATTACAAGGAACAAAGTGGTACGTTAATGCTAAGTCAACAAGAATGTGATCAACCACTATGCAAAATGAGATCACTTCCACGTACCATTTGGTTACAATATGTTACCTCAAATAATGAAACAATCGCCATCTTTACATTTAATAGTTCATCACAAGAAATACCTTTAACTTATTTTGGATTCAATAATTTCCAATCTGATAATACTAACTGGATAGTATTCAATGCAGCAGGTATTGGGTTCTATCGAGTCAACTATTCTCCAAACTTATGGCAACGTTTGATGTGGCAACTTGAACAAAATTCTTCTGTCTTTACATGGCAACAAAGAGATTTAATTCTTGAGGATGCGATTAGTATGACCAAAGCCCATTCCCTGAAAAATTATGTATTGCTCAATCTAGTGAACAGTATGATTCCAAATGAAACAAGCTGGACCTCAAAATCCAAGTTATGGAATGTTTTGCAAACAGTTAACACCTATCTGTGTAATAATAAAAAATGGCAAATGTATCTAAAACGATATCACAAATGGGTGTTTGATATGATAATGAAACCAATTGACCTAAAAGAGATAAAAATAGAACTAATGTTTTCTAAAGAAGATAGGGATATAGGCTACTACAAAACATATAAGAATAATCTGGCTAAATTTCTGATACAAATTTGTCCGAAAAGTATGATTTTAAAATTTTATATTAACTCAGATAGAGAGTCAAAATTGTTTTTACGAACTAACGATCCGGTTTTCAATCGTTACATAAATAATTATACCGATATCGAAGTCAAATGGAACAAATATTATGATAAACTAAATAGTTCAAAAGGAGAAAACAGTTGGTATATAGTATATGGTTTAGTGACAACCATCAAAACTCATCAGCAATTTAATAAAATGGCCAACATGTTCTTCAGATTGCCTAAGATTTGGACGTTAAACCAATCTGTCAGATATTCTGAAACAACGGGCAGGAAAAGGGGTAAGGTAAACGAACTTGTCAAAATGATTAAAATAGCCCCGACTTCCGTTACTGAAATATTTTGGCTTTGGCTTAACTCTTCTATCGTAGCACCTGATCAGCTGGAGAAGAACTCGACACAAACAAGTGAAATAGTACAAGTGATAAAAAACGACAGTTATGAATTATTTGAACTGTTAGTTGAAAGACTAGTCTCAAACGTTCATGAACTAGAAATTTTCAGAATTTTTTTTGAGAAAAATTTCGGAACTAATGCCCGAATTAATAACCTTGCTTTAAAACGTAAAAAATGGTATACTTACAATCTTATAGATATAAAGAACTGGTTAAATAATGTAGTAGTTTAATTTTTAAAAACAAGCCGTCTATAAATTATTTCATTTTTAACTAGTCCACCACATATAAATTATTTAAAATAAAAAGAATTTTTAATTGTTTTTGTCAAAAACAAAGATTCGAAATCAGTTTCGTCTATGTCGCAAAATGAAGTATATAGGCTGGCTACCAATACTTCTAGAAAACTTTATATGATATTGACCCCAGAAAAGTTCATGAGTTTTCTAGTGTCCAAAATTGACTATATACACTAAAGTGCAAAAAGAAATTCCACCCTGCTATAGTAATTCTATAATAAAAATGGAATTTTAAATTTTAAAAATAGCTTACTAGGCTCAACATAAAAATCAATAAAAATGAATTGACTAGAAATTTCAAAAACCTTATTCTATGCATATTATTATAGGTATTAGGTTATCTATAGATATCATTTAAAAGTACTATTATCTAAATGTTGTAA
>JAUYWI010118638.1:0-21248 GCA_034780595.1 Parotoplana pacifica
AAAAATAAATAACATCTGCAAAAAACTACAAAAAAACACATTTTAATCAGGCCATCTATGTATGATGACGGTCTCAATCCCGTAAAACTGAGAGAGAAATGTTTAATTGATGAAATATATTTAAAATATGTAGTATACGTTACACGATCAAATTAATGTGTTATATTAATTTAATTAAATAGTTAAACGGTGACTAAGGGGTGATTTTTAAAAGGATATTTCTGATATCAAAACTATCCCGGGAGAAACAGCAGTCACTCAGCATCGAATCTTGGTAATGGAGATGAGGTGGAAAGAAATGTTAAAACTAAGGGATAAGCAATTAGAAATGAAAATTAAGAGGACTGGAGGAGAAAGAAAAATTTATCAGAGGTGTAAGAGAAAAAATGTGTCCAGAATCAAGAAAATGGGATTCACTGAAACATGCATTGAAAGAAACAGTCAACCAAATATGTGGTGAAACCAGAGGAGGCAGCAACTAACTGGCACCGAAGAAGCAAAAGCTAAGTATAAGAAGATCAAAAAAAGAAACAAAGAAAATAATAGCAAAAAAATATAAAGCAGCAATGAACATCTATGAAAATCTGAGAAAACCAGAAGGAAGAAAAGAAATCTTCACACTTTCTAAAGCAAGGGACCAAAAAACAAATGACAATTATGAGGGATACTCTTTAAGAGAAGGAGAAATCTTACTTAAAAAAGGAAGTAACACAGAAAGATAGGGTAATTATTTCAATAAGTTACTTAATGAACAAAGACCTTTATAACGAAGTTCATGGGCCAATTGAAAGCATCACAAAGGAAGAGGTTAAGATTCACCTACAGAAAATGAAAAAGAACAAAAGAAGTGCGTCAGATGAAATTCTAGTAGATGTACTCAAACTACTAGGAGATTGGGAAACCGAGAATTTAACAGACATTTTCAATGACATTCCTGAGACAGGGAAAAATGGCTAATGACTGGCCAAGGAGTATCATTACCCCTATTTTCAAGAATAAGGGAGATCACAGAGAATGCCAGAATTATAGAGGGCTAAAACTACTCAGTCACACAATAAAACTTTGGAAAGGATACTAGAATCCAGATTAAGAAATTTATTCACCATAAAAGAAAATGAATTCGCATTTCAATCAGGCCTTTCTACAACAGATGCTATATTCACACTTAAATAGTTAAAGGAAACATATAGAGAGGGCAATAAAGATCTGCGCATGGTATTTCTGGACATGGAGAAAGCATATGACACCGTCCCAAGGCCACATTGATCTGGTAATGCCTAAGGAACAGTGGGATTCCAGAATACTACATCTCTCTATGTAAAGATACCTATGAGGAGCGAAATTAAGGTGAGAAGTAGGCAAGGAATAAGCCTACCCTTCCCATTGAAGTTGGACTACACCAAGCATCAACACTCAACCCACTTCTCTTTAATCATTTTACTCAACTGCCTGTCTGTAATAGACATGCAACATTTACTTTCCCTGAGTAATGTTGTATGCAGACGATCTGGGAAAAGTAAAATTGAAAAAAATAAATTCAGACACTTGAAATCTATACTGGAATCATTTGGATTGAAAGTTAATATTAAGAAGACCGAATATCTGGCAACGGACAAAGGGATCAAATCAAAGACTTAAAAATTGAGGATGAAACTATTAAAGAAACAGTTACATTCAAATATCTGGGGTCAAAACTGAACAAAGAAGGAACAGAGGAAGACGAAGTAAAGAATCAAATAAAATATGGCTGGAAGATTAATTGGTGTAATATATGACAAGCGCTTACCAAGAAAGCTTAAAGTAGAGGTATATAAAAGAGCCACCAGATCTGTTTTGACTTATGAGAGTGAAAATTGGGTACTAAAGAAATCAGAAAAAAAGAAACTGGAAGCTACAGAAATGAAAATGTTAAGAGGTATAATAGGAATTTCAAAATTAAACAGACTATGAAATGAAGATATCAGAAAAAAGGTCGGAAGTAAATCGACTTGGAGAAGAAATAAGAACATACTCAGGTGGTTTGGGCACATTGCAAGGAGAGAAGATAGCCACAACCTCAAGAGGATAATCAGCAGGGAGACACCAGGAAAGAGAATAAGAGGACAACCAAAAAAAACTTGGCTGAAACAAATCCAAGAGGACATAGATGTAAGAGGAATCCAAACCAAGGATGCATCGACAGAGTCAAGTGGCGAAATGGTATAAGGCCAACCCCTGACTAAGGGATAACATGGCTTTCAAATGGTGAGCAAATGTTAGCCTTTTTTGTAAAATTGTCTCTTCTTTATTTTTTTTCTTTCTGCATAATCGATAATGGTCCCAAAATTTTAACCGAATTGGATGAATTTTAAAAAGTATATAAAGTATTAGAGGGGCTATAAAATGCATTTTAGTTTTGTTGATACACCCTAGCAAAAACAAAATGTCACTGATTTAAGTAAAATTTTGTTTAATGAAACAGAATAAAATCAGCTGCGCTTAGCAACAAAAATTACGTTAATGCAATTTATGGTTCGTTAGATACATCAAAGGTATAAAATAAACAATAAATTTGAAGTATTTGTTAATTTATGTTGCAAGATATTTTTATAAAGAAAATATGAATAGTTTTAATAAACTGCTAATAGGCATTCTATGACCATATAAAATTAAATTATAGAATTAATTCATGTAATATCAATGTCTAGTCACATTAAAAAAATATAATATATCGATTGTATTGATTCAAATGGCTTCTGCGCGACTTAACTTACAAGAAAATAAAAATTTCCACGTTAGATATTGCAGCAGAAGCAGTAAGATTAGCAGTCTATGGTGCCAATCCTCAGACTATCAAACAAATGAACACAGATATTAGGGATGACATTGGAGAGATTAACAATGATCAATATGCCGATCTGTTCGTCCCAGAATGCGAGCATGCATTGACAAAGATGGTGGACATTTTTGACAATTATTATCGTACATAAGGATCATTAGTTTGGTTATTCTATTATTTCATTTGTTATTGTTCAAATATATTACAACAGAAATATTATTAATTCGTGCTGCGTTACTTTATAGATACACTGTATATGAAAACAAAAACAAAAATGAAATAAAATTGGCCAAAAAGATCCTAAAGATGGTCAACTCTCCCAAAACAAACCCCCAAAATTCTTGAAATGAATGGTAGTTAGGTTGGTATGGCTCTAAGTAGATATTATTAAGTAACTAGGTATTTCATTATATAAAGGTAAAAGCGGTAGTGAAACAGTTGTGCTCTGGAATTGTTCTAGAGTCCTTGGGATGATCGGCTAAGCCCATCTTTCATTTTTTAAGATTTTAGAGAAGAATTTTTGGAATTTGTTTTAGGAGAAATATGCATCTTTAGGGCCTTTTAGGCCAAACGTATACAGTAAAGTAAAAAAAGAAGAAGAATTTTGATGCAGATATCATCCATCATCATCATTTATTTTAAGAGGTCGGTTTATTTCTCTATGACATTGAGTCGCCGACCCTCCTTCTGGCCACACCAATTTTCCAGCGACTTCTATCTTTATGATCCCCAAGCTTCAATCCAACCTTTTGACATTCTCTCTCTCACTGTCATACAAATAGTTTAATTTGTTATTATTATGAGAAATCGACATATATACCATACATATTTAAAATAGACGGAAAACAGACAGCAGAATTAATGTCTAAACACAAGGCGAGGAAAATATTGTTAAGTTTCGGAAAGAGGACAATGAACTACATCATTTTAGATAAATCGCAGAATTCAATATTAAGATTTTATCAAGATTTATCTCCATACATGTAGACTAAAATCAAAGAGAGCTAGATCTAGCTGTCCTTGACTAAAATAATGTTATTGACCAAGTTCTTATTACATATTGTTATCTATGCATATCTCACAGAGAAATATTGTGCTTATCTAAAGTACGATGCACTAGAACAAATGTATCAGATCTTGAACAATACAATTAATCAAGCAATATTTGCTTTATAAAAGCCCAATTGTGGCACCAATTTTTTTCCATCTAAACAGCCCAGATATAGGGGATCAGATTTGTCTAAAAACTGGGTTCCTAGTATACAATGTAATTAAAGCAAACAGATATTAAAACAGAATATTTAATTAATGTCTATTCCTATGTGTACATAAATATGAAAACTACAAATCAACGTATGAATTCGTTAGTTTTACTTGCAAAACCAGGTCAATTACACAATAGAAACTAACGTACCATTGAGTAACACATCCAAATTATCTTTAGAAATTGTGTACCAACAGTATTAATTTTGTATTTTAAAATAATTAACAAATTGAGATTATAAAAAGATTAAATGTTATATATTATTTTTTTTACAAATATTTTGATCAAATTTCTTAGCAATAACAGTTTCAGAGATGTACGTCTCTGATCAGGTTACCAAAAGTGAGGTATTCTGAGATTTGATTGTAAAAGATCTATCACCTTTTCCAGACTCAAAAAATCATGTATGTCTGTGTAATGGTAGCAAGTATGTATGTTCTAACTCACTTAAAATTGCTAATTATATCAACTAGACTTTGCGGAGTAACCTTTCTACCGGTTTTGGCGCTTTTTTCGACTATTAGCGAGTCGGCATTGATATTTGCTTCGATTAGCACCTCAAGAAGATTGCGTTGAAGCTCCATCAGAGTTTCCTAAAGCAAAATTTTTTAGAACAGTTATTAAAATATACACAAGTCGAAAATGTTTTCATGAAGCCCAATCAATTCTCGATTAAAGATGAAAGTTTATTTAAACTATTGAAATGAAGAAATTCTCCTAAAAAATATATACTAGTATAAATAAATATAAAAGATTCAATTAAAACAATATTTTCGATTTTTTTCGGACTTCTCATAAAAGTAAGTGACCTTTCTTTGAATATTTTCAACTGACGTGTATTATTTCGAAATACGTATTTATGTGTTACATTTTTTTAGTATACATAATTGATAGCAAAACAATGAACTACTAGTAATGACCTTAAAACCATAAATAAAACATGTAAATTTCATACTTTGCTTTTCATAGAAGCTATTTTCTCCCACAACGCCTGGCTTTTAGGATTCACATTGTTTGCAAGACATCCCTTAGGCAGATATTTAGAAGTTGTGCTACAACAAAAGAAACAAAATTATTTAAAAGGACTGCTGTGTAATCCTTTGTAAATAAGTTCAAAAGCATCCCTTTCTTTGAGACAAGGAAACAAAACGACAGTGATTTCTAAAAATGGGCTAATTAAAAATCTACAGTATGTGGATCGAGGACCCTATCAACCAGAATGGTGTCAAATTACAATCAGAACATTATTGGACAAACAATTTTGGTTTTCGGGTTCGTTACTTCTACTAAACCTCAACTCCAACTCGTTCACATTAAAAAAGATAAAAGTGTAACGAAGCATTTCGGACTAATCTCATCTGACTATCTAAATTCATTCTTTCAAGGTACGTACAGATTATGTTTAAAAATAGAAATGTAACTCCTTGTTGAGTCTAAGTAACAACCAAACAACCAAATTCGGTCAATCTTATGCACAGTAAAATGTGAGTAACACACAACTACTGGGTACGCAAACGAACTCAGACGACATAATATATTCAAGCCTTGATTTCACAAAGTAATCAATTCTCTTAGTTGTTTATTTAGACACAACGTTGCAGAACAATTCAAGATCAAAGTAGGCATGTAGAGGTACCAACATCCTAATTACAGCAACTAGGCATGACATAGTCCAAATAAATAAATAAAATTGGTTTGGCAAGTTATTTTCTAGTTGTGCACATAATAAAACAAACAATAAAAATATGAGAATTTAGTTCCATTTATAAAATCAATTTCATCACCTGACATAACAAATAAATTAAATCAAATTATGAAGATTAGTTTTATTGTTCAGTAGGTACAAAGTATAATACTAAATGTTATGTCTAAAAATATATAAGTTGACTTGGCGAGTCAATAAAGAACAATTGACAACCTATGAATGACAACTAGAGAAATGGTTAACTAGTCTATGCAACTGTAAGTATGTAAGTAACATCACATCTACCACTAACCCATACTTTATTTACATCAATAAAGTAAAATGTCTACCTATTAGTTTAATAGATAATAAATTTTAAAATTATATACTTTTAAAAAATTGCATAACTTTTCAGTTGGTTTTAGCTCAAGTGTTAGTGATGGTACGTTTTTTTATATTGAGATACAACACTGCAAGATGATAATACTGATACGCTTCACTGATTCCCCCTAAAAATGACCAATGCTAAAATTCTAAAAAATATAAATGCACACAAATTTGTTTATCGGTTTATTTCATAATCATCATCATTATTTTTAAAAGGTCGGGTCGCTGACCCGATTTTTCAACGCTTTCTATCTTCATGATCCACAAGCAAGCTTCAATCCAACCTTTCAACATTCTCTCTCTGCCATACATTTCCAGGACAACTTTGGACGCCCTCTTTCCCCCGTCCATTCCACTTCGAGATACCATGCCCTTTTTACACCACTATTCTCTTCCTTTCTCAGGACGTGACCACACCATCTTAGACAGCTCCATGGACTCTGCCGTTGTCACCAAATCATCAGCATAAAGCAATTCTTCGAATAACTCCCAATATCTCGCTTTCTTCGACAACACGCCCACAACTAGTGTAAATAAAAGTGGTCACAATACAAACTCATGATGTACGCCGACTCCTACATTAAACTCTTCTGGTTGTTGACTCGACTCTAACTCTGGTCTTGACATCCTCATACAGACTCAATATCGCATTCACTAAATCTCAGGAACAAATTTGTTCTCAGTACCCGTTCAATAACACTATGTGGCACGTGATCAAAGGCCGTCTCAAGATCAAGAAAACATATATATATAAATTTCCCGCCGCTTTCTTGCATCTTTCTTGTAATGAAAATCGCATCAATTGTCCCCCTATCTATCCTTCTATCTATCTACATAAGTAACATGCCCATTTAGGATGCAGGCGAGCATCGACTTCCACAAATCTCTATCTTTAGAGGTTTTCAACACCTCTGTTCCTCAGGCACCTGCCAGATATGTTAATCTTTTTATTATTTACAGCACATTGCACTTCTTTAATCCACTACCAAGTTTCACCAAGGGGTGGCTTGCCATTTAATTATCCCACACAATTCCTCTGTTGGCCTGCTTAGCACAAGTTCTATACTTGATCCAGATGTCAGGTTCTTTACTCTGATCATACAAGATGTTCATCTTTTCTTCAAATTCCCCCTGCATTGTTTTATTCTCCAACTTCCAAATTTTAATCTGCTTCAGATTTTGTGGGTAGGTATGTACAAGCTATGACATTTTGAAAATACCGTTTCTGTCATAAGTGACCGATTATAGAATAAAAGAAATAATAGATAAAATTTGGCCGATTACTTTTGAATAATCGGCAAAATCTTGCGGATCATTTAAACAGATACAACCGTGCAAAAACGGAATCTTTAGTAATTGTAGCTAAAAAGGCGTATACATACGCAAGAATATATTGATTATTGCAACTCTTTTACTTTGTTATAATATGCATAATAATTATATCTATTCTACAGAATTTGTGTCAATTAATTAGGTACACTGAGAATAAAATATTTCTGATTTTTTTTCTAAATCTACTTAAAAGAAATCATATTGATGAGGTGAAGAAGGTTGCGGAATAGTGATAGGTAATTATTAACGGAACGATTATAATTTACATTAAATCGTATCTCAAAAAGACAAATACGCAAACAACTATTACTAAATTTTCCATTCTCCGAAATGCATTTTTCTGTATATATGTAGAGAAGTCAACGTAGAGCTAGGCGCTGCCGGCACAGGCACATTCAGTCAATTAAAATCTAGGCATTGTCAATCAAACTGTAAAATGCCACAAAACAGTATTGTGAAGTGAAGTCTAATGCAGAAAGAAGGGCAAAAGCTAAAATTGGTTTATAAAAATCAAAATCAGAAAAGTTGAGACAAAAGCAAACTTTGAATTACTCGATGAATCTTAAAACTATGTATATAACACACTGAATTTAGAGTAAGCGAAGCCACATTCAGAAGTACATCTCTTCCTAGCAAAAAAGTGTCTTGATAATTATTTACTAAAAATAAACTATCGGCTTTTCTTAAAATATTCAGATTAGATTGCACAAATGTTTCAATAGATTATACAATAATTTACATCCTATCTAGGTATAATACTTACAAAAACTAGAACAACAACAAATAAATATTATATAGCTAAAATTAGACGGCTAAAATTAACTTTTTTGTACTATTTAATAATGCACGTTTGCTCGTTAGTTTTAGTTTGCTATCCAGGTAAATTATAAATTTCTAGACTATTTGCTCCAATTAAACAATACAATGACGCACACACTTCGTTTGATTAAATTAAAACCACATAGCGAATTTTAAAGAAACACAGATGAACTACATGATATTTGAAAATGGATAGAGATGTAAAAATTGTATTTATATTCTGTAGAGGTAATGTCAACTACATACTTCACACGGACTGTTCGCATCAGTAAAAATAATTGCTCCTAGATGACATGAAATTATTAATTTACGCTGTTAGTTAGCTAACTACTGAAATCCTCGATCTAAAAACTCTTTTGGTACAAACGACAAGCTATGTAAAGATACATTATCATTATTTATGGGGATTATCATAACTTCCAAATAAGTAACATGCTAAGTGATCGAATTACATTACAGTTTTATGCCCACTACCTATTGATCACCAGCTGACCAAACTTAGTCAGTAAAAGTACGTACTAAGAGTAGACTGAGTCTATTACCTTTGAGCTAATGGTTGCAGGTTAACAGACACGTCTGACTGAAAGTGCCCAAAGTGAGGGAGTTGGCGATATACCTGATCCAGAAGATTGTCTGATTGACTTGAACTAACTCCAACCAGATCAAGAGAACGATCTACCAGAATAAGCGAAGCTTTTGTTTGGTATTTCTAAAATAAACGCAACCAATATTCACTGTAAACTTTATCCAGTAATACCTTTTCAAATATACCGGTTATTTATTCAATAAGATTCATTTTACTAGAAAATATATCTACACAGAAAATATTATTAAACAATCCCAATACACAAACCAAACATCATATAATCGGAATATCAATGCCAATGAAATATCAGAGGCGCAGACACACTACAGTTCAAAATCGCCCAGGTCTACGCGTCATCACAAGACGATCGCCGGAGGCATACAAACATTTACCTAATGACCGCCACTGTCGAAGGAATTATCTTTCACAATAACTCCAGACCCGAGAGCTTCTCAAATTGTCAGTTCAATCACTCACACTGAGTGGAGAGTACTCAACCAAGTTTTCCGACATAATCAGCTGACGACTTCAATTAGATAGTTAACATCTTTCACCCACTCCAAGCCGCCTCTCTTTTGTCAAGCAACATTATTGAGCAGGAAAAGAAAAACATTTAAAGGCAAACCTACACATGACTTCGCTCAAAATCAAGTCTGAACTACAACAAATAATGTCCACAATATTTGAAGGAACAAAAACACGCAATACTACATACACACACAAAAAATTGAATTGAATTTCTCGCCTGATAGCAAAATAATTTAATATGGAAAAAGTCAAATATTTATATTATTATAGAATGGATATTTCATTGTCATATATTATGCATACATCTTCAGATTATCAAAAACAATTATGGCTAATAGTTTGGTAAATATGGCATTTCTAAAGCATTGTATATTACAAAAAAGGAGGACAGCGTTCACAAGTATACATTTTGAAACAGAGGAAACAATATTATATGCTGCATATGCGCGTGCATGACATTGTAGGAGGTTCTAAAAAAATTATCCTCTCGTTTTCTACAATATTTTATTACAGCAGTCATTAAAACTTCTAGTCAATCAAAATAAAGTGAAAATTATATGATATTTATGCATACGCATCCAACTTCTATTCATTTTTATTGCTCGATCTATAGCTAGTTTATTTTTTTTCTAGGTTGGAATATATCATTGCTGACGAAGTAGGAATAACAACAAAACTCTAACCATGAAACTTTTACCAGGAAAATAATTCATAATTATTTATGTAACTTATGTATAGCCTATCCAGGTACATATAAATAAAATTTGCCAAACATCATGAAACTATGAACAAAATGACCTACTTCTACCGAACTATATGCATGTATGACATATGAGTTTCATAAATAATAAATGATAAGTAATGCACATGATCAGGTTTGGTTAATAATAGCCATTAGCTATAGCAGATCAAACTCAAGTAGTTTTGTAATCAATAGCAAATCCACATAGCTACCTACATTTAAACGCATAAACAACATGGATCTGTTATAGTAGCAGTCACCTCATCTAAATTCAAAGCAAAACTTGCCTCGTATAGCTTCCTCAACAAAAAATCCAATTGCCCAAACATGCAAATAAAATATTAAATCTAAAAATAGATTTTATTTGAATGATAGAGGTATTATTATATATTAATGAAACTTTATGGTTGCTTTTCTTTAGTTCATTAGACAAAATGCATCACCGCACAAACCATTTTCGTGCTCAATATTTTAAGAAGTTACCCGAGGTCTACTCTGTATAATGCAGTGTGTGAAAAATTCCTACCAAAAAATATTTCAAACACTTTAAATCGTCTATTACATGACCACGTGCCAAAAAATCGGCAAATTTTAAAGAGAGTCAGTGCGTTGCATAAATCCAATTTTAGTCTAAAATAAGTTCAAAATGTGGCAAAGTTGTATACTTTGATAAAAATATACTACTTATTCATATTATTCGCCAATGATGGCCCAGGACAGCTGTTTCGGACTTGTTGGGCCTCATCAGCTATGCATAATCACTGCCTGAGCAATACAAAATGTTCGTATATTTCATATCAAAGCATAAAAGTAAAGAAAATTTGCTAATTTTGCATAAGAAGAGAAAAAGTTGAACAAATTCAGAAGAAAAGTATTAGAAGCCTGTTTTTTTATTAAATAGCACTCACGCTGTCAAAGCAGGTTCTGGCTAAAATAATGTGTTTAAGTACTAAAATCGGCAGTGGGTTACATAAAAACATAAAATTAGTTCTAAATACAGTAAAATTGATTCTTAACTTTATTTTGTATTGCATAAAAAGTAGAATAGATTTTATTTCAATAGAATCTATTCTACTTGTAGCATAGGTACGTTAATCGAACTGTTACTATCACAAATCAAGCACTATTGTAAATTAACAGTGGGTTGTAGAATTGGTACATTATATCGGTAACTCGGTATTGGTAATATTCCAGCATTAATGTTACCAAGTACTTCCTTTGCTATTTTTAATTTTTCTACAGGGCTGGCCTGTATTTCAAGTTCTAGTTTTTGTTTTTCGAGTTCTAACACGTCACGATGTACAGAGTTTAAATTGTCATTCTCTGTGTACTTATTGAAGTATTAAAATTAGAAGCACTACGTTTCAGTATATTGGCATTTTCACTACGTTTTGAAGTCTGTACGTTAGATGTACTGGATGAGTCAGTTAAAACATTGGAGTGGGCAGTACTGTCATTAGTATTATAAACCTTTTTCGTTGGAAGGGTGACTATTTTCCATATTGGGTGTAGCTGCAGTATCAAAACTTTGAAGTGGCTGATTTGAATTAAATTTCATTATGACTCATACCTTACGACTAATCTCTGAAGGAAGACCATCATCTACAAAACCACCACCACGGTCTTCTTACGACATCAGATCTGGAAACCATTGCTAGGTGACTGCATCGCCGTTTGCATTTACTTGCTGTTCTATCAACCGTACCCAAAGACGTTATATAGAATAGTATAATTGAAATCTGTGGCCGTACAACCCTGTGCAATAATATTTCTTATGTTTTCCCAAACTTCCTTCTAATATGAAGAATAAGAAAATCGATCTAAATACAGAAAAAGTCATTTATTTATAATAGGACATGTTTCGACAAAAACAATTGTCATCATCAGCAATGAAATTACATTTAAAAGTACCGCGATGAGATAAACAAAAATAAACAAGCGCGATAATAGTAAATTCTGACCCTTGAAACATTTGAACAGTGTTCATTAATCCTAGTCACAAGGTGTCTTGAAGTCTTATCAATGTAATTTCAAATTCTTCCAAAGTCAACAATATTGACTGGTCTAAATGTTTGATTCTTCCTTATTTTGGAAAAGCTTCTGATAATTTTAAAAAGTCTCTTGTTAAGTTTTTTAAAAGCAAAAACATTTCTGTCAATGTAATCTTCAAAAGCTTTAAATTAGGTAGTTGTTTCCCTTTGAAAGATAGCACACCCAGTCTACTTAGGTCAAGTCTTATTTATATTTTTAAATGTCCCATTGATAAAAACATTTCTTACATTGGTAAGACTCCAAGACACCTTGTGACTAGGATTAATGAACACTGTAAAACCACTATCTCTCCTCTCTCTGATCATTTTCTTATATGTAATTGTAAAAGTAGCATCAATAATAATTTCAAAGTTATATCTTTTGATATGATTGATTTTGATGTTAAAATTAGGGAAGCTTTGTTTATCCTTAGATATAAACCTCATCTTAATGTTCAAATTTGTCAAGGGTCAGAATGTAATGTGAAAGTTTTTAATTAAAAATTTCTCTTGTTTGAGTTTATTATATAGCTTGTTTATTTTTGTTTATCTCATTTTGGTACTTTTAAATGTAATTTCATTGCTGATGATGACAAATGTTTTGTCAAAACATGTCCTATTATAAATAAATGACTTTTGCTGCATTTCTATCGATTTTCTTATTTTTCATTTATTTATTATGACTAATTACACAAGTAAAATACATTATTTAAGCTTAAAATATTTTTAGAACAATTCAAATATCACATCATTTTACAAATTTTACTAATAACATGATTTCTTCTGGAAATGGTAAGTTGTTTTCCCTATTGCAAAAATTTATAAATTATTATATTGTAAACATTACCTTAGTTTATTATTCACTAAACATTGTTTGATAATGCATGCTATATCACCATAAGGCATTTATTTATTTGTCACACAAATTTGTATGCATCTGGGAATATATGAACAATATAAAAATATAAATTGTGTACATAAAAAAATGTTTCTTGAATGTTAGTAATTTGAAAAATATATTTCTTTTTTTGAGAAAAAATACAAACCCCTGATCATCCATTAGACCACTCAGCACCTAAATGTCTTCCAGGGATTGTTTTTTACATAATATACCAAACACATATGTGTATACAGTCTATTATTATTACTATCTTTTTTTCAGTTAAGTATTGGATAAGCCTTGGCACTAATTACTGATTATCAATTAAGTGTTGATGAAGACATTGAGTAAGTAGAGTAGTTCCCAATGAAGATTCAGAAGTATCCCATTTTCAGGTCAAGGCTGATATGTGCCATCTGCCTGGATGCATATTATGGTCAGGATGCTTAATACCTTGAGTTCTTCCTTAGGTATTTGCAACAATGATCAAGAAGATATTATAATCAACCTTCATCAAGAACAACTAAACCAACCAAACCCAATTCTGTTCCCAAGGTTGCCAAAAACATGACAGCAAGTGAACTACTCCTAAGAAAGACACAATTTTCTCAAACAGGCTTCCTGATGTAGCTCCTAAAAATCTTACTGAATTCTACACAATCCATTCTACTATCAACTCCCCAATAGATGCATTCAACATTATGGTACCTAAAGAATTTTATAACCAAACCAAAAAGGAATTTAATTTATATGCTGTTCAACAACACTGCTATTGAGGCATTGATAATGATGAGATATAACAGATTACCAGATTGTTACTTGTACTGGTCTAATAACTTACTTGGATGCACATAATGAGCTTAATACTAACAGTATTAGAAGAAATTGTTTTGATGATTACATGCAAAACCTACAGTTTGCTAATAACCTGTTCATAGACAACAACTCTTCTTATAAAGTGCATCCACTCTTTGATATATGCAACAAACAGTTAAAAGTGTACCTCCTGAAAACAATGGTAGAATATTTTCAAAGTCATGGGTGTAAGCAGAGAATATAAAGAAAGTCAAACTACTCTGGTTTCAAAGTTTAGAATCTGGAACTTCTACCAGCTATATCCTCTACAGTGAACCATACTATGGACTCCATACATACCTTCCAGATGCAGGACTCAGACATGGTGGCAATATTGTAAGTAGGCTTTTGAAAAAGCTAATATTCAACATAAATTCAATGTATTTTTTGAAAATTATTTTAAAACATTCAGCCTTATTGAACATTTATTGACCAAAAGTATTGGTGCAGTAGGTACCTTATAAGATAGTACTTTGGAAATGCACCTCCTACAAGGAAAATGATTTTATGTATGTAGGCATGTATCTTACTGGAATGACAATAAACCAGTGATAGTTGTCACCAAACATGTTTTTAGCCAGCTAACACAAAAAATATAAAAGATATTCTACAGTTGAATGATGAGCAGTAGCCATACCAGAACAAGTGGCAAAGTATAATGTGCATATGGGTGAGTGTTGATTTTTTAAATTAAGTATTCAATAATTATAAAATGTGAATTCAATCCAAAAATGGTTGTGGGCACTCTTTGCATACATTATAAATGCATCTGCTATCAATGCATGGCAATTATATGTGTCTACTAGGGGTCAAATGTCTTTCTGTTTTCTTCACTCTATTGCTTTTCATCTCATTCACACCAATGAAACTGCTGGTAGAAGGAGTCATTACCCACATATTGGTTCTATTCAAGATCTTGCATGTTAAGATGGTCATGATGACTGGCCATATAAATCAAACATGGCATTTGGGGTTCATAAAATATGTGTCAAGAGTCTCACCACATAAGGATAGATAATTTTATTATGTAGAGACTCTTGCCACATAGTGTAAATCTTAATGTGGCAAGAGTCTTGACACAATAAAATTATTTATGTGGTAAGAGTGACAAACATAAAATTGTCAGTCAAAACAAATGTAGGTTAAACATTACATTGATATTTTATATGAAAATCCTTCTGTGTGACTCTCAACACATAGAGTAAATCCTTATGTGGTGAGAGTCTTGACATAATAAAACTAATTTTTGAGGAAAATACTTGTGTCAAGAGCAATTCTCACCACATAATGTAAATCCTTATGTGGCATGACTCTTGATATAATAAAATAATCTATGTGGCAAGATTGACCAACTTCTAATTGTCAGTCAAATCAAATGTAGTTAGAATATTACTTTGAAATTTTATATTTATGTAAAGTGCTATTGAAATTTGTTAAATTTGTTAAGGTTTTATTAATTCTGAAATAAATATTTTGGTTTAAAACTTAGGCTATATTTCTTTCAAGTGAAATCTTTTTAAAATTTCTTATTTATACAAATAGCACCAATTTTTTATGTATCTACAGAGTTATTTTCACATATCATAAAATCAAAAATGAATCTTGCCACATAGTGTAAATCCTTATGTGGTGAGAGTCTTGACACATAATGTAAATCTTTATGTGGCAAGACTATCAACACAGTGCTGACCTTTGGGGTTTGTCTTGTCTGTCTGTTATGGAAGAACAAAATATGTTACAAAAAGTGCATTATGTTATGTCAAATGTTTCAAACAGTTATAATTTGTTTATAATTTATTTATAGTTGAACTTGTTGAATTTTTATTATATTACTTCCCAGACACCAAATATTTCACAAGACTGGTATAGCTTAGCAAATCAATGTATATTTCCACACATTTAACCCTGACATAGTATATAAGGGGGGTGGCAGTAAATCCAGAAGGTTTTGCTATTTTTTATTGCTCATTTATTAATAAAAGAATGTTTCACACAATAAAAGGCTCTAATGTTACATTAGGTTGTTTATAATTATAAAAATAACTATTGCTGTCACTCTGTAATGTTGTTTGGAGTCAAATTATAGAAATTATTACACTTCTGGATTTGATCCAATGGCTTGAACAGTTTTGAAGATTGTTTTTTGGTATACATTTTTAAAACTTTTTTTAAAATAAACTTCTGATGACTGTAGCTTCAGAATGAAATATTTTTATGCTTTAAAAATAACACCAAGCATTTTCCTGATTGTCTGGATTAATTGGAATATTAAATCAGCTTTCTATCTCAATTAGTTTTTGAGTTATTATGATCTAAAATAAATTAGTTTATTTTGGTATTTAGACCTGGCATTTCTGGATTCACCCCATATTTTAAAATGGTTCTTACTACTGTTAGAGGTTATGAATAAGGCTATTATTTAATATTTGGAAAATATACACTCTACCAAAAATTACTTGGGACAAGCATTAAATTTCTTTAAACACCTACTGCAAGTCTTCTTGCTACTTCTTGATTATAATTTTAGACTTTGCACAAATTTGGAGCAAATTATTTAGGAATAATACATAATCAGTGCAGCCTACACTAACCCTACATAGAAACTCTACTAACAATCACATAGCACAAAGTCTATAAAATGGAATCTGATTGTTGCCTATTGATCATGACTACAAAAGGCAATCTGATTGGCTCTAGTGTTTTCCTCTCAAAATGTTATCTCTCTAGATCTCTTTAAATCTCTATTGATTACATTTAGAACAGTCAATCATTTATCGAAACAATTAATTAAAAAAGGACATTTTATAACTTCAGTGTGATAATCATTGTTTTTCAGTACAATCAGACAGTTTATAACTTTTTCATTTTATAGAACAATTCATTAGGACAGTTTATAACTTGATTCTGAGTGTGAACAATCTTAAACCTTTAGTGGAACAATAATCAGTTCAGTTTATAACTTACTGTGATAAACATTGCATATCAGAACAATGGGTGGCAGAGATACTTCAATGACAAAGAAGTCTGAAATTGTAACTTTAATACATGAGAATAGATATACAGTCAAGAAATTGCATGATGAACAGGTTCCAATAGGTCCACTGTGTCAAGGTATAAAGCAATTTTCAGAAATTAGCCTATAGGAGCATCAAATTGAGTTGGGCATTGTGGTAGGAAGAGAAAAACTACTA
This sequence comes from Parotoplana pacifica, assembly GCA_034780595.1. Classification (NCBI taxonomy): domain Eukaryota; kingdom Metazoa; phylum Platyhelminthes; order Proseriata; family Otoplanidae; genus Parotoplana; species Parotoplana pacifica. The sequence goes on from JAUYWI010118638.1 coordinate 17,117, forward strand.
TCCATGATGATCATATTTTACTACAGAATCTACGGTGTAATCATTTGGCAACAGCTAGATAACTTCGCAATGAATGGGCGGAGGCGGGTGCTGTTGTTAGCACGCAGACTACGCAACAGATTGCATCAGGCGGACTGTCATTCTGTGAAGCCAAAAAAGAAGCCAGCTCTGACAGTACGAATGAAGAGGCAACGGCTCCAGTTTGCCAGGTCATGCACAATGGAGCATAGAGGATTGGCGAAGGGTTGCTTTTAGCGACGAATCAAACTTTGAGGTTAGAACAGCAGCCCCTGAACGTGTTTGGAGCTTGCCTGGTAGCCCACGAGTGAACACTCCGAGTGTCCGTCATCCATTGAAGGTAATGGTGTGATCCATTATAAACACCAATGGAACTGGACGCATACACATTTGTGAGGGAAATGTCAACCAGCACCAATACAACCACATTTTCCGAACCTGAGCATTACCTCAAATGAGAGAATGGTATCCTGAAGGTGAAGGAATTTTATGCACGATCTCGCTCCTTCTCACACTAGGTACTAGGATTAATACAGCCTTCCTGAGAGCAGAAAATCAGGAAACTCTCCTGGTGCCAATCAAATAGAAAATTTATGGGGCATCATAAAGCGAGGGTTGCGTCATATAAATCTCACATCAAGGAACGAACTTATTGGAAAAATTATTCGCATTTGGAACCAAATGCGCACTCTAATTGATTCCATGCCACATCGCATTCAAGCAATTATTCGAGCTGGTGGTGGTACAACAAACTATTAAAGTTTTGTAAACTTTTTATTTGCTTGTGTTTTGTTGTAAACTTCATTTGTGTTAAGTGTGTTTTGTATTTCTGTGTATTTGAGAACATTGTCACAACTTTATTTTGCAATTACATATACTGTCACAAATTTTAATGCTTGTCCCACGTAATTTTTGGCGGAGTGTACATGATACCCGCCTGGGGCTATCATCAGCCTTGCGATTCAGAGCTATAACTGGAAAGGGGTGGATCCTCAGGTGACGGGTAGAGGAACTGCCATCAGAGATTATGGTTAGCTGCGAATACACTGAATAAGCAGTCCCAAACTAACAGCGATGCTTCTAGCATGACAAGGCCTGTATGGCCACCTTTAACTAAGCCTAGCCCTTATTTTGGGCAGCAGCAACACTAGTATGTGTAGCTGGCAGAAGAGCCGAACAATGGTCAGTGGTGGCTACAGACAATCAGAGGGCAAGGAAGTGATCCTGATTTTGGTCTCTGTACTGCGAGACTGAAGAAGATAATGGCAACCCACTTTGCTCTCTAAACCCTTTGCTAACAGCTCTTGCATGACTGATGACAAAATATTTCCGCAAAACTACATATGCTCTACAGATAGTCCCCCTTGTAGGATCAATGCTACTAAGGAAGAAATGCAGCAACTGATAAACACAATCTGTTATGACGGAGCTAGCTCCTCGACGTAATATTGTACGCCAACTTGGAGGTCCATCTAGAAGTATCAATATAACTACTATTAATATATATCATTTTCATTATTCTTATCTGATGAAAGTATAGAACAAAATTGTGAACTATACTAATACACATGCACAGCATTTCCCCCCTTTTTATCGATGTATGTGTTTTTTCATTTTGCAACGATTCACACTATTTTTAAAGTTTTTACAATTTGATAATCGTCAGGATAGGCCACAACGACATGAACGTGACAAATTTGCTGCCATCCGCGAGATTGCCAAATATCGTCAGAGGTATGTTCCGGGTAATAATGTCATAGTTGATGAAGAATTGGTTCCATTTAGAGGCCACTTTTCTTTTAGAACGTATATACCTGCTAAACCAGACAAATATGGACTGAAAATATGGTTGGCAGTTGATAGCGAAACGGCCTATTGTTGGAATGCTGAACCTTATCTGGGCAGGCAAGGCAATGTTCCAGAAGTGGGTCTATCAAAACGTATTGAGCAAACTCTTACTCGTCCACTGCAACACTCGAACAGAAATATCACAATGGATAACTTTTTACGTCCATTCCACTGGCCAGAGATATGCTAGCAGATGGTACAATACTACAGTACTTGGTATCCTCAAATTCCACCTGCAATGCAGAAATCTCACACTCGTGAAACATACAGCTCCGTTTTCAGATTTCACAATAACATGACTCTTGTATCGTATGTACCAAAATGAGGTAAAAGTGTTATTTTACTATCAACTACACATATCAACAAAGACGTGTCAGCAAATACACATAAATCTGTAATGATTTTGGATTATAATGCTAATAAGGGATCTGTTGATACTAATTGACAAATTGATTCGTGAGTACACGTGTTGCGACAATCGAATAGATGTCCGAATAAGATATTTTTCAATATGTTGGATACTGCAGCTTACAACGCATATATATTATGGATAAAAACATATCCAAATTATCGCCAAAACGCCGTTTCTTACTCGAGGAGCCAGCTAAATCTCTGTGCTTCGTCGTCGTTTAGTTCAACCAAATTTGGCAAAATTTCTTTGTGTTCAAATCCGTTTTATTTTGTGGGAACCAGTTGGGAAGCAATGTCCTGTGAGAAAACTTGTTCGTCGACGCTGCAATCAATGTAACAATTTTGTGTGCCCACAACATGCACAATATACATACTTGTGGCAGGTGTGCAATGTAAATTTTGAGAAATTGTGACTATATTGTCGATACTAATAATTGTAATTCTTACTATTATAAATATTTACTATTTTAACTTTGACAAGATTTCTATACCGCTATAATATGTACCATATAAAAATATCATGAACTTTTATTTAAGATATGTTGTGTTTTTGATCTAATTATGTTTCATAGTCAGTTATTTTTAAAATTATTTAATGTGATGCATTTGCATCACGGGCACAATACTAAGATAAATTTTGCACACACAACGAAAAGGTTAGGTACACATCAAACAAAAAGAATAATAAAAATTGGACAGCAGGAAAACAGCCTCTACGAGCCGATTAAAGTAAAAAAAAAAAAGGAATCACAAAATTAAATTTTGCTAAATATTTGAATGTAAGCAACAGTTCGCTCTAAATTTTACGTCAATGATTCAGTTTTATATTGTAAAATAATCACTTGTCTAGTTTTATATTGATTAGTATTTCATCTGCAATCATACCTATAACAAAAATTATATCAAGCAAACTATTGTTTGTTTACAGTTTTCAAATTTAAGAATTGTATAAGCAAGCTAAACAGATTCTTTTTGTGGTATGTTCATAACTACAAAAGCACAATTATCATAAAATCTGTTCCTTACATGGAAAGAAGCCAACTCAAAATGACGAATAATTAACACACCTTTAAAATTCGTTACTTATGATTTCATGTCAGACTACTTTTAAGTAGACAAAGTAAAAACCAAACAACTTTACTAATTTCAAAAATACTTACTTGAAACCAATCAATGGTACAACAGTTGATAAGTGAGGGAAACATTCTTAATCTGTTTCTAAAAGCATCACCTACAGGACTCATCGCCAAGACAATATGAAGATTTGCTTTTACACGATCGATGAAGTAATTGTACATCGCGAGAGGTGTTGTCTCAATTTTACGACTCTGAAAAAGAATTAAATGGATTCAAAAAGTTAAATCTACAAAATATTAGAATTCATTTTCTTGTATGTTTTCAATTATTAAATTTTTAACGTTTACTGTAGATGAAACACAAGGAAAATATCTTATTTTTAATCATTTTCCCACTTAGAATGTTGTGGTTAAATGAAAATATGTGCACACTTTACGAGTATATAAATATTTGAAAACTAATTTAAGTCTAATAACTAGAATTGAAAATTGGTTTACTGAGAAAATTAAATTTGTTTTAAAAATCAATAACGCTTTCCAAGCTCTATTTTCGGAAAATATATATTAAGTCATAACACAATTAAAATAACATATAATAGATTTCGACATGGCAACAAACTGCAAAATCTGGAAAAAGTCAAATTTTCTTTTGAAACACATTTTAGCCATCGTCGTGTATCCATCAGTTCGGTTGTCGAGCCTTGGTGATCCTAGACACGACATTTGCCCATTGCTCTCGATCCATGGCCAAGCTGTTGAGTGCAGTTCCCTTGGTGCCT
>JAUYWI010118639.1:0-10454 GCA_034780595.1 Parotoplana pacifica
CCTACGACTGATGAGACCCAAAAAGGTCGAAACCGGTCTCGTAGTGGCTTTGCTGGTGAATAAAAATTAATTGAATATTTTATAATATAAAAGCAAACAAAGTCAATAAACGTTTAAATATTGACACTAAATACAATTATTACAAGTCTCAAAGAAATCGAAAATATAAAGTTTAAAAAACCCAGAGAAACTGAGCATGTTGGACATCTCTAAATAATAAAAATGAAAGCATAAAAAATTCAAATTTAAATTTGCACCCACTTTGCTACACTACTATATATCAATATAAAATTATAACTATAAGCAAAATCGATACTGATGTCTTCTCAGACATACATACATATAAACATAAGTGGTCACCTAGACGATGGTCCTGTTTGGAACATCCTACCTAAATGAAATAAATGCTTTTTATCCTTGTCGCTGGGAATTGTGTCAAGTGGAGGTTGATTAAATGAAAATTCACAAAAAGTTAGCTATAAGATTTCATGTGGTCCAATACTTCTAAAATTATAGATACATATATAGAATAACTTTGCAAAAATTACTAGTTGCATCTATGCAATACTGGCCTCCTTAACAACCACACTTATTAAGATCTGACAATTGATTTTTACTCCTCGCCTCAAAATTAGTCTAAGTGCAAAATTTAACTAAAATCGGTTAATGTTTAGACCATGGCAACCTGCTGACGGTGAAGGAGAGAAACAAAATAAAAAGTCAATTACTAAGTTTATTAGAATGACTTTATTAAGTCCAGAGCTACAAAGTTCCAAATATTGCGTGTTTCCTATTGAAGGTGAGGATCCCCAATGCAATAGAGTCAGTGTTATGATTCAACATTAGCACTGGGAACATGGCAAATGTTAGATTAATCACGGTCGGATATTTTGCACATTTTTATTTGTAAATATTTACAAGCTACATAGTAACATGTGGTCCAATGGTTAACGTTTTTGTTAATGATCTGATAAATATAATTATATGAAAATAGATGTTTTAACAATTAGAAAATTATCAGTCCTCGAAAGATCGCCACTAAGAATTAGGTTTTGTACTTATTAAATCACAGGGAAGTGCATAGACGACACAAAAAATCCTAAAATTAGCAAAATTGTATACCTAATAACAGAAAGCGAACTGATAACGTTAACTCGGTTTTGTGTCGACTAGGAAATAATCATAACAGGCACGCAAATATCATGAAATCTCCTATATAATACCGAAGCTAATTTACTTCAGAGATTAATTATGATTCAAACTTTATTGTTTCATCATAATTATGATGAGGCAAACGGGAATACAATATAGGCACAAGTCTCTCCTGCACATGTAATATTTATTTCATGGAGGCCCCCACAATCACAACGCTCCTCTTCACTCTCTATCGTATTATCTAGCAAGGCAGATGTACGTCTGATGTGTAGGAAGATTCTCACAACATTCCAATTCAATGTCGATGGATAAGTATACATATTAATTTACCAACAACGTAGTAGATCCTACCCTGTTCTTGCACTCCTCATACTATCCGTCAACTAGAGTACCAAAATATTGAAGCCTGATCCGTATTTACTATTTTCTCCTAAGCCCGACTTCTATACTTAAAATAATCAGACTAGATTCACCCCTCTGAAAAACCTCTGGGGTAGAATAATTGAGCTAGGAACACGGAATAGGATACCTATTGACAACGCGTACAAAACGGCTCTACTATTCTTTAAATCTTTTTGTGGACAGGTAAAAGAAGCTGCCAGTTTGGCTAATCGATTCCCCACCATTAGCTGTTAGCTGCAAGATAGCTACTAAGTAGGTCAAGCCAAATGCACAGGTCTGCATAACTAAATCCAAGATTTGTGACAAAATAAGATTTATATATATATAAATTTGATTATGCAAAATACCACTCAAACAGAAATTGAAAGTGTGGTGAATTTAAACTAATAGAGATGTAAATGTTTCTAAATTTCAATAATCAATATAGGTACAGCAATTTATTTTAAAGCAACAACAGCAATTTGACTAAACTAAAAAGAAATAAAAAGGCGTTTATTGTTGAATAGTAATTAAAATTAGTTGCTAGCCACTAAAACAATGAAACCATTGAATCAACAATGGTAAAATCCGTTTAAACCATACAATTATCAGCAGTGATATACACATAATAGTTATGACGTCACGAGGAATAAGCTAACAGCCTCAGGGGAAAAGTGACTTGTCTAAATCCAGTTTATAAATATCTAAATAATTGCACTTTTTCATATCTGTGCATTATATTATATAAGTACTCAGTGGAAGTTATTTATAGAACGTTGCATTCATCACTAGATGGATCGAAGTTCTATCTTATATACGAGTATTATAGAAGGCAAACGGGCAACAACATAATTATTCTATTATTATTTGTCTAATTTCTAACTCCAGTAAAGAGATAGATACTCAATCCCAAACTGCTAGTTGAGCTGATCTAGGTTGCAGTATATTACCCATTGAATCTATCCTTGTTGCCAAAGGTGACGGCCTACCCTATATAGTGATCAGATAGATCTCATTGCTTTCCATTTTAACCTCCGTGCTTGGTATTGCTGCTATACACCGACATGGTTCATTTTATTAATGGGAAAACGTTATCCATACAAAAATGAACGTCTAAAACCCATCTGTGCAACTGCGATATACTGCCATAAAAACGTGCGCTTCTAAAATCGTTTCCATGTGAAAAGTAAACATTAATAATAACAATAATACAAGGTACATTATAATTGTTCTTTTAAGCATTTAAACATTCAAGTCTTTCATATCAGAACAAAAAAGAAATTTTTGGGGAAATAAAATACAAAATTTACTTTGAATAAAAAAATCATTATTCACATAACAACTTTAGATATTTTATATTAATATTCAGAGTCTTGCTTTGCAATAATTGTCTATTGAAGTCGATTAGCTTTTAAGACGGATTAATCGGTCACAACGTTAACTTTGGTAAGTTAAAACTTAAACATAAGCATATTAGCTATCACGAGGGGACTTGTAGGTTACATAAACTACAGATTAAATGGAGCGTTTAAAAGAAACAAACAACAATATTATTTTGAAAAACAGTTTTAGATATATACTCGTACCTCATTCTATAGTTTCATGAATGTTTTGTTAGCTTGTAAGGAAACTCAGAACATAAACTTAATTAATATTAAGAAAAAAATATCTTCGAAATAAACTGCTATATAAAATTAAATAAAGCTAACTAAACAAAACAGAACTTCAACCAAATTAGACACAACGCATAATGAACTGTGATAAACAATGTATTCATAAATACATAGGCAAACAAAAAACATCAACTTACAAATCAAATACCAAATAATGAAATCCTTCATCTTGAATACAATCATGAAGTTGCACTAAAAGACAAGAATAAAATCACAATACATTATTTTTTCTTTTTAATAATGAAGTCAAGTAACCTAACGCAGCGTTTAATTACGAATTTTGTTGTACAATTTAAAACAATAATTTAAAAACCAAATATGTAGGTCAAAAAGTGCAGTTGTTCAAAACATAAAATAAATATTTTGGGTGCTAGCTTTCACTAGATTGGTTTTAGTTCTAAATGTTAACATAATTTTTCTTAGTTTCCTTCCAACAAATTTTTAGAAAAATTCCCAAATTCTGTATAATATACATTAACTACGAGTATGTAGCCGTGGAATTAACATCTGTACACTATGTGGACATCAAAGAACAAGAATGCTAAGGTGATTTATTCAGCCATGTATTTATATATTTGCAGCAAGATACTATCGCTAATACAAAAAAAATCAAAAGTGTACCATGAAATAAACAATAGACCTGCAGTTATTTTTCATCGTTGAAAAACCACTTGATAATAAAGGTAATTCATAGAACATTTCATAACTTTTATAAATAAGTAGAGCAGTGTTGAACTTGTCTGTGAGAGATTTTATTGTTGATCATTTTAGCTCTTCGTAGTCACAGGGGAATCTCCTCGAAAACGCATTAACCAATGGGAATTAAGGGACAAAAATTGACTTGCGGATATTTTTGATTTTTTTACCTCTGACCCTGCCAAGGTCACCTGACGGCCCTCTGAAATATCGAAATTTGGCCAAAATATACTTTTTACAAAAAAAATCGATTTGAAGTCAAATATTGATGAAATTGGTAAATATTTGGTAGATATATTACAAACATTTCATTTTACCATATATATTCCAGGTTTTTGAAAATATTCATTTTTGGTCCATAGGGTGCAACCTAAGAGCCAAAAGAGAAATGAGGTTCCCATACAGAATAAAAATAACCCAAAGTGCATTAATCAAACTTACCAATATTAGGATGTTTTAAAAACCGACATATTCTGGCTTCTCGTTCTAATTTCTGCATATCTATTTAAAATAAATAAATGAAGAGTTTAAAATAACAATATCTTAACTCTGCTTGGTTCATTTGACTATCTTCTTCTAATTGTTGAACATATGATTTCGCGGATCTTCTTCTTTTTCGGTTTCCCTAACTTGACCGGGTTCTCAAAAAGCAAGTCTTTTATCCCTTCATTTCCTCTCCAGCAGTGTCTGTCCAGCGAATGAGTGTCCTTTCCATTTTATTGTATCAGTAAATTTTGATATTTTACCATACAGGATTTTATTTGAACGACGACATTGAGTGTTGCTCTGAGTAGCTTACTGTAGGTGCCATTTAGTCTATTAGACGTTCTGTTGTTAGTATCCAGGTTTCAGCGCCATAATCTAGTATACTCTCCACTGTGGCTCTAAACAATTATAACTTAATCTCATTGCTCATTTTTTTGTGGGCGGCCCAGGCCTTCGCCATTGTAGTTGATATAATTTTGGTGTTTTCAATCCAAGTTCCTAAATATTAGAAATCAGCAACTTGTTTGATGATTTTTCCGTTACTTGCTTGAACTTTCCCCTGCCCTTTGCAACATACATTGTTTTTATTTATTCATGTGTAGGTCAATTTGATATGCTGCTTCTTCTATTTTGTGTAAGAGAATTTTAACATCTTCGACCAAATCTGAAAGAAGCGCAAAGTAATCAGCAAAGTCAGTATCAGTAATATATACAGGTGCTTTGCGCCTCCCTTTTCTACCTTGAATTGTAAATTCTAGATGTTCATTATGTTCGAGAGCTGGTCTCATTGAATAATTAAGTATCAAAATGAATAGAAATGGAGCTAGAGTGTCGCCATGCAGGATACTGGCTGTTATTTGGAAAAAGTCTGTATCTCTGTCTGGTGATCGAACTTGTGTTGTGGTGTCTTTGTATAGGATGTTTATTGCATTGATTATTCGGTCAGGGACACCACACGCTTTGAGGATCTCTATAATCTTCCCTCTCTGTATTGAGTCAAAAGTTTTCTTGAAGTCTATAAAGACTAGTGTTGCAGTTAGTTCTATAGCTTTAATACCTTCCAATATTCGTCTAAGAGATAATATTTGAGCAATAGTTGACCTTTTAGTATGAAAGCCATTTTGGTTCTTTCTCAGAATAGTGTCTTATATGATTTAGAAGAAGCTTGTTGTATAATTTGGAGGCAATACAGGTCAGACTAATACCTCTATAGGTGGTGGCTATGTCAAGGTCTCCTTTTTTGAAAGTGAGATTACACATTTTTTGTCCAAATGTTGGGGACATTTCCATTAATTACTTTATTACAGATGTTAATTAGTACTGTTATTAAGGCTTCACACTTTTGCTGGAATTGGACCAAGACCTGGGGATTTATTGTTGTTTAAAGATTTTATGCAGGAGCGGATTTCTTCATCTGTAAAGTCATTAGTATTGATTGGTAGTTCTCTATCCACTATAGGTGTTATATTGACATCGTGTATGTTTGGTGGTTGACCAAGGAGTGCATGAAAGTGTTCTTTCCACTTTTCTACTCTTTCTTTGTTTTCTTTCTTCCAGTAATTTGATTAACAATTTGTCATGTTTTTCTAGCTTGGTGTTGTGTGTGCCTGTTGGATATCTCTGATTTTGAATTGTGTATATTTTTCTTGTTCTTTTAGGTATAGCTTATATAACTCAAGTACCACAAATAAATAACGTAACGAATGAACCGAATAGAATTAGTCCCTAAATTACCAGTAGGAAACAGATACATGAAAGTGAAATTATGAAATAGAAAACATCTGGAAATTCACATTTAAAAATTCAGTAAATAAAAAATATCATTTCATGTACATATTGAAAGTACAATTTAAATAAAACTAGAATAAACTATACACATTTAAAGAGTATTAAAACCAATTGTGAATAAATATACATTTCTTTAAAAAATTTCCAAAAATTTATTTTAAGCAATCATTTAGATGATTAATTTCAAATTCAACAAAAGCAACGGTAGGGCATGATAACTAAAATTTAAAAAAACTTTGTAGAATTTTTGGAGGTTCAATTATAAAGTGAGGGAGTTGATTTATTTAGCTATGTATATATTGCATTTAAAAAAACCTTACCTCTTGCTGAAAGACGTTTGGTATTGATAATCTTTGTTGCAAAATCTAAACCTGTTGATTTCTGAATACATTTTTTAACTATAGAGAAAGCTCCCCTAAAATAAATACAGATAAATGTTAATGATACACTAAATAGCAATATAATTAATAAAAAAGTTATGTAGTCAATATACTTCTGATACTAAAACCAGAATAAAATTATTCAAGAAGCAATGTTAATGATTTCTAATATTATTTACAGAATAATTAAATATGCTTTTAACTAATTTTGTGTAGGGTTATCAGTTTTGGATATATATAATATAAAGTTTCAACAAAAACTTTATAAACATAAAATGAGAATTGTATTTAGGTAAAATATAGAGCCTATAGATCCTTCTCTTTAATAATTAAATAAATTTCATAAAAGTACAATTCAAAATTATTTGAAAATCAGTGAAATAATTATATCTTTTATAGTCATAGAAATGATTTCGATACCATTTGTTGGATTTCCCTCATACCATAAAAAAGAGAGACACTGTTGTAGTTCATCTCTATAGTTTAATTTACATCTTTATGAAACTACTGGTTTTCCAGTTCTAAATTTACATTACTAAGTTCAAAATCATAATAATAAATTAGCATAATCCTTTCCAAATGGCAAGCAGCTGTTTGATTGAGACACTAGCCATGAGGATAATGCCTAATTCGGTTCAACAACGTGTCCAAAGCAATGGTTATTTATTTTAAATATATATTGTTGTAGATGTGGTTGATCAGAATATGGGCAGTGAAAATATGTAGGAAATCATATTAGGCATGTTATGGTTGGTAGATGCAGCTTGGATTTGAATTTTCTGGGTATAGCAAGAGGTTAGGAGGAACTAGCATCTTTACACCAGTTGTTGTTGCAATCATTGCTGATATGAAAGGCATGAAGTTGGTTATATATTTGGCAACATCAATGTTAATTTCATAGTTGTTCTGATTAAGCTTAGAAAGGGGAATCCACTAAAACAGGATGTAAATGGAAAATGTTTCAGATCTTGTCAGTAAGAAAATCATTGGTATCTTGGTATCATGTGGAAGTGAATCCTGATCTCTCATGCGTCCTTGCATGTGATGATTATTGTAGTCCAGCAGCCAGTGAGATGAACCTGTTTTGGTGCATATTTTTTACATGAGTTGAACATGTTCCCCATATTTCTACCATTAACACTGTACATGTTAATATCTCTAAAACTAAGCAGTATTAGCATCCATAAATGTACTCTAAGGTAATAGTACCCAAAGTGTATAATAGAGTAGAAATAATGTAACAGCAAACAGCTTTCAGTTTTGTAGTAATTTTCATTTGCTTATCTTTGGAAATACATATTATGCATGTTCATAAATGTTGTTCTGGCAATCTGAATTCTTCTATTCACATTCTTCCATCCTCCTTTTTCTTAGTCTATGTTCTACCTCTGCCCCTGACTCCAATCCGATAACCACATCATCTGTGAACAGCATATCCCATGGTGCTTCTCTCTGGACTTCATCTGTCAGACAGTCTATTACCAAGACAAAAAGAAATGGACTGATGGCAGATCCTTGATGAAGTCCCAGTCACCTCAAAGGCCTCTGACTCACCAGCTGCACCCCTCACCTTTGTTGTACACACCTTTGTACATGTATTGCATGAGTATGATGTACTTCTCCTCTATTCCCTCCAGCCTCAAACAGTTCCAGTTTTTGTCTTGGTACCCAGCATATGCCTTCTCCAAGTCAATAAAAGATGATGTGAATGTCTTTCTGTCCTTCCATGTACTTCTCCATCATCTGCTGCAGTGCAAAAATAGCATCTGTTGTACTCCACTTAGGCATAAAACCAAAACTGCTGATGTGTTACTGTAACTTTCCCAATCTTTTATCCACAATTCTCTCCCACATATTGGAATCAAGGAACTTCTTCTGTCTAAATTGATTTTATACTATTTTCCTATGCTTCTGGCTAAAATGGACCACTTTTGGTCCTGACTTAGCACCAACACTAAATATGTTTGTCTCAGATAAATAATGATGTCAGAAAATGTACCAGCTGTATATTTACAACTTTCAAAATACAATTCTATGGAACAAAATGTTCTATTTAAGTCTAGATTCAATTTTATATTATTTTCACATGCATCTGGTTAAAAATTATCTATGTCATAAGTTGACCCTGTGTGACCTTGAAACTATGTTTCTCTTGCAGATCAGGTACATATTCTTATTAGCTCATAATACATTTATGGGCAGTATACAGCTTGGTTTAAGATATATTAACTGATTAACAAATATACAACATCAGCCATTTTGAAAATATGCCTATTTAAAATTGTTCAAGGCTGAAAATGTGTCAGCTTGTGATTTTATAATGGTAGACAGATGGGGAACATATTCAATGCATAAAAAATTATATGCCAAAACAAGGTTTGGTTCAAAAATGGGCTTTGACTACTGGACATTTGGAACAATGTTTTATACTACATACTAATGGGTGTACATATAAAAAAATATATTAGATGTATTTTTCTGCATTCTGAGACTCAATTAGGACATTTGACTAAGCATAATAACTTTAGATATGAGGATCCTTCCCCATAAAATACTGAATCATTTACTGAATAGAATTGATCTTGCAGCAAAATTAAAGTAAAACTAGATTCAAAATTTAAAATTAATTTACAACCAATAGAAATCAATGATCCTATAACTAGACAACTGTATTAGGTATCTTAAAGCAGACATTTGAAATGCTGGCTGGCTGCATAAAGCTAGCATTGGATGTTATAGAAATTTAATTTAGTAAAATTAACAGTTGCAGTCAATAAAGTTTTGTTACAAAATTTATACCATTTAGCATAAGGAGTTCAAAATTGAAGTTTTTTTTACCTGTGACCCTTTTATGAATGGTGACTCTGAATTTTCTACATACATTCATGTAAATGAAATTATAACTTTTACCAAAAAATTATAAACCACAAAATGTGGTCTATAAATTGGTGAAGTGCTCCAAACTTGGATTTTTGTTCTCAAGAGATTAGTACATGTCTTTTTATATATGGCACTACTGTTATTAAAGACTAGTACATTATAATCTTGTTATAACAAACCTGGACTATAACAAACATTCACTACATTCACATATAGTGAAGTGATTACCTTGGTCTGGACAATAATACCTATCTTTTTTACTATGTAATATCCTGGCTACAATGAACCTGCTTATAACAAACATTTACCTATACTGATTCATTGTTTTAGATATGTACATGTTAGAACAAGTGAAATCAACAATTATGTATTGTTCAGCAATTAGGTCAATTATGTATAATTGTTGAAACTATAAGTAACAATTATGCAAAATTGTATCAATACATCCAATATTGAATTAAGCAACTGGTTCCACTTATAATTCCTATGTAAATTTGTTAATCATACTCAAGTTTAAAAGAAAAATAAGTTAAAAAGCAATTATGCATAATTGTTGATTTCACAAATTTGTTCTAACATAAATACTTTCTTACAAATAATCTATGCCTCCTTCCACCCAAGAAGTTGCTAATGCACTAAATATGCACCAAGCAGATGTTGAATTCTGTGATACACCAAATACTGAACAATTGTTTGTAAAATTGAGACCTAAGTCACAGACAAAAAGAGCTTCTTATTTGGTATAGAATTTATGTTGCAAATACAATACATATGGATATACATATTATGTGCACATTTACTCCATGTGTTTATTTGTTATTGATATGTATGTAAATACCTATCTGCTGTTGTATGAATTTTCATGATACACATATACACATTTATTAATTTTAATTTTAATTTTAAAATTCACTTTTTCTCATCATCATCATCAGTGCCATCTCCTGTAGAGGTTGGCTGCCATGATCTGCCACTTTTCTCTGCTTTGTGCCAGTCTCACTGCTTGAAGATAAGT
>JAUYWI010118650.1:0-10453 GCA_034780595.1 Parotoplana pacifica
GTTAGAAGAATTCAAACCAAACACCTATAGAGAATTGAAGGACCGGGCAGCAAACCGAGAAGGATGGAGAAAGTGGAAGCCATAGCATTGAACCTGCCTAATAACTAATTCGGCAGAACACTACACACTACACACACACACATCAGATAATCAATACATATGTATATAGGTTACGTAATACACTAAATGGTTACAAACACCACTCAAATAGGAAAACGTCACGTTATTACTCATTGTCTAAAGGTAAGGTCAATATAGGTAACAGCTATTAGGAACTGTGTTCTAGGGACATTGTTTATCTCAGCTGACATGAGAACAAAGGGAAATCGGTCATGGTGTCCCGATTAAAGATATTATTTTATAAATATATAATATTGTTTTGACTTTCTAGGTACCACAAATAAATTTCTAATTTTTTTACATATTTTCATAAAAATTATGTTCAACATTACCAGAATAAATAGGTGCTAAAGCTGTCAAAATATTTGATGTTTTTTGATTGAGTGTACAAGTTTTTTTTTAATATAACTGAGAGACAATTTGTTATTAGGTAGGGTTCTTCCACAGAAAATGTTCTTTTCTCTTTAATAACATACTAAATGCTCTTTTAAATGAGAGTAAAACACACATTGGCGCTACCTATTATTTTATTAACCTTTTTACCTGCTACCATTTTTTGAATACAACTTAATTCAATTTTAACAAGAATAAAAATGATTATAGTTGTATCCTAACTAAGACCCACTATCTACTTCAAGATAGTGTTGATATAACCTACACATTTTGCAGATGACTGCTTATAAAAAAGAGTTGTCATCAAGCAAATGGGAAAAACGTTGTATTCTGATGAAAAGATACATACAAAACCACTTTTATTTTATGTTAAACAAATTTATAGCAAAATATATTCATTTTTGAATGAATTATGAAATATTTGTCAACAAACTTACTTATTTAGGAATCAACATAATTCGTGGGCATTTTGTTTGCTACAAACTCCTTTTTTGGTAGATAAATACTCTTTATTTTCATAAAATTCATGAATAGTGTACCTATAACACGATTTGAAAAGTGTTTCTAAATTGAGTAATAATTAATAACCCAAAGTTGATGCTATTATTGCATAATAAGAATTATTATTGCTAATTATAGGTATCATACAAGAGTGTAAACTGTCTGTCTCACAGAAATCATTGAATGAACCATCTAATAATCTTAAAGACTGTTGTGATGTTGATCGGTTCAATAAATTATCCCGTGAATTTTTGTATTTTTCCAGTAAAACTGCATATTTAGTTAATAAAGTGAAACATAAAAAGTTTAATCTACTTCAATTTTACCGAAAGATTGCATAAATGAAATAAAAGAGAAAGTGGCTTTCAGATTCGGTTATGGATGGTGCTTCCACTCTTCTTAAAAAACAGTTTTCACTCATTAATGGACTATTCTCAAATACTTTATGCAAAGTTGAATTTGAATTTTGTCCCTACGAAGCAATTTAATTTCATGATAGCCATTGGGTTTGAAGTTCGTCCATTCAAGGAATATTAGTATTTGACAGTGCTTTTCAGACATCTACTGATGATTATATTTCTCAATAATCCAACTTTTTTTGCCAGACTATGTGAGTTCTGTTTATTTTAATGTCATGAAAGTTCAACAGAAAATTGATTCTTCAGACTGTGGTTTGTTTTGCAATTGATTTGTTAAATGGTTTGGATCCTTCTTCGGTTATTTGCGATCAATCATTAATCTGTAGTCTTAAAAGTTAGTTACAATTGGTGGTGGTAGGTTTAAGTGTCCTGTAGAGGATGTGTTTAAGAACAATTATGTATTTTGCATAACACATCATAATTTCTTTAAAATATTGCTTACTTGTCAAAGTACATAATGATCGGACTAAAAACAAAAATGGCGAACTCAATTTGAAAACTTGTTTGCATGCCCCATACAAATTCATATATCTGCCATAACGTTCTTTGCTTTGGTAGACAAATATTATTTCACGTGTGAACGAAAAGTTCGATATATAGTTTGAACCATAGAGTAGGTACTAAATACTCTATGGTTTGAACCATAACCTTTGTATTTCTATGGTTTGATAAGAGTTTTTTTGGATTAACATATTATCATGCACATTTTAAATCTTTTCAAACTGTATTTAAAGTTTCTAAACATTGTGTTTCAGTCGAACAACTGTTTTCTATTTCGAAGATTGGTTTTTGTTCATTTAATTGTCACAGTTCATAGATGGTTGTGTAACAGCTGCAGTCTTAAAGACATGGATGCAAATCAAGGAAAATCCCTGACATAAAATCTGTCTTATAACTACCACCAAATTAGGTTAGGTACCTATATACTGAATAAAACACGAGATATTCAAAATGGTGTTTCAATTTGAAAAAACAGATTTTCAATGACATAATCTGACAAAATATTATTTTAGAAACATTCTTTCAATAAAAAGTTTTACTAAGCAACTGTTGCTAGAAATGGCAAAAAAATGCATCGCAATTAGGGACGTTTTACATATATGTCACATAACTTTTGAATTTATACGTATTTGATGGCATGAAGCTATATCAACTTTCTACATAACAACTGTTGCCAGCAATATTTCATAACAACAAGCAATGTTTGTCTTTAAAGAATTATTTTAATGTCTTTTCAATAAAATACCTATTAAAGGGATTTATTTAGAATTATACCTACCTTTTTATATATATTTACTCAAAACATGTAAATACAAAGTAATATATGTCATAGAGGAACATGAAAGAACAAATTAAAAAATATGAATAATAAGGAAGAGTTCATACCTACCTATAGATTACGAAAACCCCTTTTGCTGTACAGACTGATATTTAAAATATTTGTGATGTTTCCATGTTACAGTTTCTAATACCAAAAGAATATGGCGTGCTACTTAATATAATTTAGTAAGAAACATGTAAGAAAATTTTTGGGATATTTCGTTAATTCTGAAAAAAACTAAACTTCTATAACAACAGCTTAGTCACGTTTTGAGATAATTTGGTCAGCTTAATTTCAATATACCGAAGAAGATGAATGGTTTCTCAATTTTCCAATTCATTAATTACTCAATACAGTGTCGGTGGACGTTTAGATTTGCACCTTTCGTGTTAGTTTAGAATTTAGTTTCAAATTAAAATTAAATAAGAAACAAATTGCACGACCTAACATATACTTACATTGTTATTCATTTTTTCACTTTTCATTATAAAATAAAATTCAATTTCGCTACCTTCTTCTAGCAAAAAACAACTTTAGTTAAAACATACCTATCTTAGGTAATAATATAACATGCGTTGTTAAAAAATGTATTTATTGTATAGAATATGTCTTATAGGTACCAAAATAGAAATTAAACTAGTTCATTGTTTACCAAAAGCCACCTCAAGCCACACCTCATTATGACGATTAAATACTGTCGTTGGTGAATTATAGACGGACATACCAATTGTAGGATTCAACTTTACTGAAGTACCAACACTCTGTCGTATTTTATCTGCCTCCTGTTTCCATCTGGGTGATTCTAAGGTGTGATAACCACGAAATGAACGGACGTAGATTTGTTTTTCTTGCATTTTCAAAATATATACATTTGATTTTAAAATAGGATCCGGACATTTGGATAAGGGCATGTAGAAGCTCATTAACTGTCTCTGTGAATGGTTATTTAATGCACTTACAACAGGAGCCGTCATGTTTATTTTCTTATCTAAAAATAAAAGGTATAAAATGAAACAAACGTTTTTGCTTCAAACTTGCGAAAAAGAATAAGTTTTTAAAATCTATAAAATTAATCAATCTACGACACACTTAATAATAAATAAATAATAACAGGTAATGATAATTTGTTTATTTTTTTTTAAAACATGCAAAAGGTTACCAGATGAGGCTGTGACTTAAAATCTAAGATGACACCTCAAAGTAAGGTTTTTAACTTGAAATGTATTGTTTTCATTTACATAGGTAAATTTGTATTGGTTTGTTTGTGCCAATATTATCACTCAAAACATTTAAAAACTTACGTGCGTTATTCTGTCCATCTATGTAGTTAAACAGACGTTTAAAAAGAATTACTGAATTGTATAAACTCGGAGTTGGTCCTTTATTCAGCTCAAATGTTGTGACCCAAGTGGTATTTTCATATCGTCGAAGTTCGTAAATGTTGGTTTTCTTCAACACCTTGTAAGGTGGACATTTGAATTTGCCACAAAATGAAGGCCTTTTAAAATCATCTCCCTGACCAAAAGCAACACAAATAGCAAGAAATAAACAACTAAATAAAGCTGACGTTTTCATGTTCTTTGTTTGGTATATATTATCTCTATACCTATTTTATAACTAGATATACCTACAATTTATTTTATCTATTCGGGTGTTGTTATTGCATCGGTCAGCAGACATAACTTGGAGACAATAGATACCTTCACTTACCTACATAGGTACAATTATGCAAAAGTAGCATTCATCCAATGCGTGATACCAGAACAGAACATCTCGGTGCAAATTTTAATTTAGAATCTAGGCACCATACCATACGTAAATTGCATAGTTTATCTATTAAGTTGTGTGGAGTTATTAAAAATAAATCAATAGCAGTAGCACGTAAAGTTGTTTTAGGTCTAAAGTAAAAAACAAAGATCACTGAAAATTTATCAACTTTATTTAATATCCAAAACTAGAATGTTTTGGTCAGCTAATACGGTCGGCCGGGTTCATATTGAAAAGCTGTAATTTTGAAGAAGTCATCCATGATTGAGTATTCCATAAATTAATCGTTAAAAGAAAAATTCGTCCATAGAAATGATATCAAATTTTAAAAATCGTCTTTGTTATCTTGATATACGAAAACGTGACCGAGGAAAGTCGTTCGAGTATCTCATCGTCAAAAAAGTTGTCTATAAATGGTGGTCAAATTAGAACAATACTATGACAAAAGTCGTAAATCGAGGAAATTTGTTTAAAATAGACATCCAAAATATAGCCCGGCCACTTCTAACGCCGCACCCTAGAAAAACATAATTTTGTAGTTTAAGCCTGTATAACCAACCCTTCGTTGATAATTGGAGGGGGGGGGGGGGTTGTACACCTCCCATAGCACATATTATCCTCTAGCTCAAAAATGTAACTTTAATTAAGCTGAAATTTTGCTCCATTGTCACAAGTGAAAAGGCCCCAGTTTTCTCAGTAAAAACTGTTTCTTGTCCACTGGGTGCAGCCTGAGAGCCAAGCAAAAAGTAAAATAGTCTCCTTAGTAACTAGAAAACTTCATAAAATTATATTGATCCAAACAAAAGTTATGATAGTTTCTTTGACCACAGTGAACCATATAAATCTATATTAGGAAAAAATCTAAATTTAATTTTATGATAATATATTCAATACGAGTATTTATTGGAACAAGCAAAAATATTCTAGCTTTACCCAAAGTCTGAAATTGAGGTCCATTGAGTTTTGTGACTGAATTGCTCTTAAATAACTTATTATAAACATTATATGGTATTTGTATCAATAGGCCTGAAGAGCTATTATGTATGAATTGGGGTGTTTTTTTTTTGACTGAATAAATCAACTTTTGAAGATCAAAGCTTGAAAACTACTCAACCAATTTTAACTAGGTTTGTTTTAAAATAGGGGGAGGGTTGTTAGGAAGTAGTACAACCCATTTTAAAAAAAATCAATGTATTGTGGTAGCCCTTCATAGGGAGTCATCACAATACAAGCACGTTTTTAGGTAATCCTTTTCTTCTTCAGAACAAAAACTGTGGTGATCAAATTATAGTTTGTTTGTCCATATGTCTAGATGTGTCTTTTGATTATTTTAACCTATAATGACCTTTGTATATATTGATTTTATTCATTTTCACATTTCTGAAATTACTGATCCAGTTGCTTTGAAATTTGGAACATTGATTTGGACTTATAAGAGAAAGATATTTTTAAAATTTCAATCGATTTGGACGAGACCAAAGGGCCGAAAACATCAATTTTAACAACAATTATAAGAACTTTTGATATTTAATAATTCAAATATCTGAAAACACTAAGTTTGGATTCCTCGAATTTGATCTATATAGTAGGTCTAAAAATTATTGATTTTTTTATTCTTTTTTTTAACTGAACACAGACAAAGTCATCACATTGTTCAATTTTAAAAATAGAAAAGACAGGACGTACCTGCCCAACATTTATCGATTCAAAGTATTGGTTATTTGTGAAACACTACCTAATACGATCAAATAGAATATCGATCATATAATTTTGGGATTAAAATTCCATCATTCCTTTCTTTTCTAAATATAATTAATGTAATAAATATTTTTTTATTGAAATTAATTATCGTATTTTTTTTAAATGTTATATCACTATATAATGAGTAAGATTGCTTTCTTAGAATAACGTAATGATTATATAATTAGTAAATACCTACAATTATGCTTTTACATAAACTTACTTCCATGCCTATCTACATAAGTCTACTACAATAAGTCAAAAAATTATTTCTAAAGCTTTTTATTTAATATTAAAATTGATTTTTTTGCTCATTGCTGTAAGAATTGACATAATTATACTATATCTGAATATCATTCAATACCTTTTTTCAGGGATATTGAAGAATTTCCACCTGTTTGCAAGACATAGTTAGATGCATATTATGTACACCGAGCTTTGTCTTTTGGGAATACTAAAAATACAATTTATCTACTTTGTGTATTATACCTACCTACTAAATTTGTTTATTTGAATTATATCATTAGAAACGTTTCTTCGTGTAAATAGAGATACCTTAATAATAATTTAACTAGGGTAGGAACTATCATCCGGCAGAGGAAATCGAGGCGACTTTGAATTCTCAAACTTTATGTTAACAGTCACCTTGAAAAAAGTACATGAGCAACAAAGTGAAAATTTTCACTCAACTCCAGTGACCGTGAGAAAAATTTTAATTTATCACTTAAAAACGTATCACCTTGGATTTTACAATGTCATTTCCAAAAGTGAGGAAAGGATGCCACCAACAAAGCTAAAACTTTCATATGTAAGTCATTGGATAGTTTTGACATTTTAACTTTGCTGGTCGTACACCCTTCTCACATGTGACGGTCAAAAACAATACGATATGTAGAAAAAAATTTACTGCAGCAAACACAAAAATAATAAATAATATCAGTCAAGCCTTCGACAGTATTAACATCATAAAAATAAATGTAATCCAACCGAAAGATGTGTAAAAATATAAATATGGCTTCAAAATAAAAACAACATCCCTTCAAGATCAAATCAAAACTATGTAGGTACTCATGTGTATCTTATTTTACACCCAAGCTGAAGCATGCTAAGATGGCCAGTCAAGCTCGGTGAAAGTTCAAGGAAGCCTCGTTTCTTTTTTTAATCAGTTTTGAACTTTAAATCTATTTCGTACCATAAAATTAATTTTGGTTGTCCCTTTTACTAGATAATTGCAATTTAATCATGGATATTATGTTTCATGGAACAATCAAATTATTTATTTCATTTGTTGTAGACGAATCTCAACAATATTACGAGAAGTTGGGGAATTCACTTCGATCGATTTGAGATTCGTGAAATCCGACTGCCTGCGCCTTTCCAAAAGGCTCTTGCAACTGAGGCCGAAGCACTGCGAGAGGCCACGGCAAAAGTAATTGCTGCTGAGGGCGAACATAAAGCAAGCAGAGGTTTTCGGTTGGCTGCTGAGGAATTGGGGCAGAACCCAGCTGCTCTTCAGTTGCGTTACTTACATACTTTGGGAAGCATTGCTACTGACAAATCCTGTACAATTGTTTTTCCGGTACCAATTGACATGCTATGTAGAAATTTAGTTACTGGCTTTACGACAACAGACAAAGAGAAAGAATTCCAGACCAATAATGGACCAAATGCACCAATAAGCACCATGAATTGTCATTTTCCAATTAAAACTGAAGATTGTTCATCATCAGGATCGATAAAAGGCAACACTGTAATGATGTCTCCAGTATCAATGGAAAAGAAAAGAAATAGCGAAAGTGATACGGATGTTACTGAGGAAGAACTTGATCGTGGAACCATGTTTATTGTTAAAAAAGAATGTGACTGCATGACTAAAAATGAAATAAATAAGCAATAAACACAAAGTGTAAAAGTAGCTGCTTAATCACGTGGTTAATCAAATTATTAGATTAGATTAGATTTTATAGCACTTTAGATAGAAAGGGAAATAAAAGTATATAGAATAATATAGAGAAATGTACAGCTTACAAAGGATCCTCCTCCGAGAACCCGTCATTGTTGTACATATTTACATTTAAAGAGATATTTATTTTGAAACGTTATTTCTTTTCTATAAATTACAAGTACCTATAAGTTAGAGTGATTTAGAATTGTAACGTTAGTTCGTTGAAATAACGAAACTAATGTTGCGGGTAAACAAATCGCACTCTTAGTGGGGGAACCACAGAGCGTGATAGTTGGAATTTGTTAATGCTGAGTATTATACATAAAATGAAAGCTTTTGAAAACATGCATTAATTCTGTCTTTGGACCCAAAACAATCGACCATTTTCAACCAAATTATGAGCCCTTGATGACGTCATCATGGTTTATATTTAGTCTTTTTACTATATCTTCGAAATGGAAAATATTTATATATCAGTATGCTTTTTTAAACGTTAAATACACTGCCATTGAATGCCCAAAAATTACAATGAAATCATTTGATGAATCACTAGCTCGAAATCTTAGATGGCTGCCTGAATTGGTAATTTTATGTATTTTGTGTATATATTTTGGTTATTATTCAGAATGAAAACTATTTTATATATCAATACGCTTTTGCAAAATGTTAACTACATTCCCATTGAATGTGAAAAAATTAAAAATGTTATCATTTTTATGAATCGGTAGCTCACATTTTACGATGTTTGCGCCAAAAATATTATATGGGCATATCAATATGCTTTTAAGCTAGAAAGTCCTTAAAGCCTGAATATGGCTCCAAACATCTCAAGATCTCAGTTAAGACAATTTTCTATCCTTCTAATACGCGCAGCTTATGTAAAAAATGGAGGTACCTAAAGATGCCTATGTTGTTTTGAGAGCTACTGGAAGTTTGATCCGTGAGACGGATATCTTGTATGTTGTTGAAGGAGTAGTAAACTTCATAGGGCTTAAAGCCAAGAGGAGGGCCATCACAGCTTACGTATGAAAAATCCATGTGATTTTTTAAGATAATACTTAAAGGAATATATGTGAGAAAATGGTTAAAATCAACAAAAACCTCAGAGAACAGGCGAGTATGAAGTGAGAATTAATTACCAAATTGCCAGAAGTGAAATTTAGTCCATAGGAGAGCCTGATAAATAAGAAGAATGTGAAGACCAAGAAAGAGTTCATAGAAAGCACCGATAAGATCATGAGCAAAGGAGAAAATTAGAAAAGAAGATAATGAAAGAGATACGAATGAGTCTTTTAAGAAGAGTACAGACAATGTGGTAGAGTGCAGCAGTTATTTTCAAGAAGAATGATGAGAAGTATGTGAGAAAGGAAGCAGCTGCTAAATTTTGCTTTTCTTTTTTATCGGAAGTAAGGGCGATAAAATGGCAATTGAGGTAGTGGGGGTAAGAAACCAGAGTCTGGAGCCATCTTCATAAATTATCAGATTATCGAATTTTTTGGATCAAAGGATTGAATTAAATCATTTTTCATAAGCTTTCATTTGATGTATACTACATATCTTAGTCATTTACATATGGCTGGTTCCCTAACTATTGGTTTAATTACAAAAATCAGCATTTAACACGGTACATAGAAATCTATATGGTGGAGGCTAAATATACGTTTCTTAAATTTTCTTCAAATTCATTTAGCCCTCATTTTAAATGTTAATTATATTATGGTGTTAATATGACAGCTGTTTCATAAAAAACCTTAAGTAAAAAATCAGTTTAATGAAAAATTCTAATGTGATAAACATGATCAAATAAACATTACTGAAATAATAATTAATAACTACATTTTTGGTTTTTAGTCAATTGGAGACTTGAACACAAGCGATGACGGTTTTTCTGAATATGACCCTAAAATTGTAAACTCTTTATGATAAAATTTCCAATCATAATAAATAAAAGTATAAGTTCCATGTTCTCATTTTTTACTTCTGTAACTGATGTGGTAAATTTTGTCTTGTATTGGATGTGTTATTAAATACATATAATCATATGGAACATAAAATTTTTCTGTGAAAAACTCAATTGTATAACTGTAAATGCTAATACAGGTGCGTGTAAAAAGTTTTGTTGATTTTTAAATGTAACTGTATTATAAAATTTGTATTTCAAATTTGAAATCACTGATTTCCAAAATAAATGGAAAAACTTGCTAATAAAACAAAACGGGAAGCAACTTTTATCAATCAATATGAGGT